>MJUU01011438.1:155445-168936 GCA_002080025.1 Modiolus philippinarum
ATTACACATGTTACAAGGAGCAAAGTCTCGTCAGCATTGAAATAAAAAATATGGAAAGCTATAATCCCAAAAATAGTTGGAAAAAGATAATTAAAAAAAGTGACTTACTTTCAACAGTGTTTTTTTTTTTTTACTGTATTTGAACATTGTTGGGTTTTAGAAGGAAAAATACATGTATATTGAATAAGTTCTTGCATTTTTTGTCCGTTTTGATTAAAGGGAAGTAACTCTAAATAAAAAATAAATAATTGGTATGTCTATCAACATTTGACATTTGTAATGTTGTTAACCTAAAAGTACTCTCTTTATTGTTATTGGAATTTTTTAATTTTTAAAACAAACTGAACAATAAATTGATGGAAGCAGCTTGTTTCAGAATAACAGTAGTATAGATTGATTTGATTTTTGGTATTAACTTGTTTTTAGGGGAAATGTTCTGCTTGCATCAATATATTTTTGCCGCCAATTACAGCAATTAATTATTTTTTGGAAATCAAAAATAGTCTTGTCTGTTTTTGATTGGAAATTGAATCCTTTGCCCGACATATTGATTGCGAATATTTAAGTAATTTATCTTCGTAACCACCAAAGTTGTACCAAGGAAGTTGTTAAGAACTGTTTTCTATTGGCATTATTCTGACTCAACACCTCCAAACAATACTATCTAAATTTCACATCGTGACTTGCCGAACTGGAACATTTGACGAAAGGTATTTTGTTTCATTTAAATTTGATGTATTTAAATGTGTTCATTGTTCCGGCAGACATTTATTGAACACTTGACATTTTTATGACAACTCAATGTTGCAATATTCATTACATTAGCTAGTGAGAAAAAAAGAATGATTTCACCGTCTGATGGAGACGTGGGTTTGCTGACTGGCTAATATTGATATTTGTATTATGTCTGCTTTATCCTTTGCCAGGTTAGCAAACCTTTATTTTACCGTAATTATCAGATATAATGTAAAATCATCAATATATATATAGATCAGACTTGTAATTTGTCTGGGTTCAGATAAATGGTGATGGGCCAAAGTATCCCAAGTTGTGACGGATACAAGTAAATGTTCAATAACTGATGAAGAGGTGTTGAATTGGTGTTTGCTTTCAATTGAGTATATTTATGCAATTATTGGTGATGTTGTATGCAATTATTTTGTATCAGATATTTCTGAATTTTTATTCAAAATAGCTGTGCCTTTTCATGATAATTGCCATCAATGCCCCATCCTCCATCCCTACAGTTGGGAAACCTAGTTCAAGACTTAAAAAAGCTTGCAAAAAATTTGAGGTAACATAAGACAGTTGTTGCTTTTTAAAACACTTGACACCTTGTAGCACATATTAAATTGACATGCAGCAATACCAAGTTTCAGACAGTAATCTCAGAAGGAAAAAGTTTTTTTCTTCTTTGACAAGGCCAAGGACAAGAGATACTCACCCAAAATTATTGGATATTTATTGATCTCTTCATTTTCATGATTTTTGATCATTTTTCATGATATTTGACCTAGAATTTTCTTTTAATATGTCAACTGTTTTTAATGTGTCAATGATATGATTTGCAAATAGAATGAAGGGGCTCTTCTTTGTTGATTCTTGTTTGTTTTTAGATAGCTGAACATATTTTAGCAGTTGCTTTTAAAGTTTTTATTGAGATTTTTACATTGAAAATTTATTTTAATCTTGGAGTAGTTTCATTTACATTAAATGGCACCGTTCACGTTAAAATGCAACAGTTACTTCAACAGATAATGGAACGATTTCAACTTAATTTGTCGTAATAGAAGTGTAAACGATTTATACTCTAAATCAAACAATCGTTTATAAATCATCATTCAATCAAAAGAAATCCGAGACAAAATTAAGTTGTTCATTTTTCTTTTTTGCCAATCAAAACATTGTTAATGTCATTTTCCCAAACCTCCAATGATTCTAGCTATTTAGATGACAAATTTATTGTCTGTAATTGTTTGTGTTCCACGATACCAGATATTGAAATTGTTCTTTTTATCCCACTTCATATTCAGCCACTTATTTTATTTGTCTAGTCAACGTGACAGAAATAAATGAATTAAAAAAGTCAATCATTGAGGAGAAATGTCCTGCCAATATAATACTTCATAACGTCCCCGATACATCACATTTTACGAGAATCGATGAAGAAAGTCTAGACAATTCTGTCCATAGGGCTAAACAGGATGACCATCTTATAGGAACGATTTCCCATTTGAGTGTGACATCAAATTATAATTGTAATATAACCAGCTGATTGCGATCGGAGGCAGATATATCTCCTTAACTTGAGAGACCAAGTAATTTTTGTTTTATGCTCTCGTAAAAAAAGAAGGAATTGGTATAGAAAGTCTATAGGATAGTTCTGTATACAGAGTAGATTATAGGATAAGTCTCTTTGTAGACACAAAGTAATAGTCTGAAAATTGTTGCTCATACAGGGATTGTATGGTTGTTATCACTCTTTTATTTTTATTCTTCACTTTTAGGATTTTAGAAAATACTTGTTTTGGTGATTTGTAGACAAGAAAAAGACCTATTTAAATTTTAGTCTTCCAATTGAAGTATTGAGAATGAGGCTTGTTTTATATTTTTTGTCAGTTTTTATGCACACACACACACAAAAAGAATGTTGGCTTATTTCATAGAATGCAAATTTCAAATTTGTACAGAAAGTGTCATTTCAACAAAATTTCCAATCTGTAGGGTTTTTTTTGTGAAAAAAAAAGGTTTTTATTGCAATTAATAAAATGGGGCCCATTTTATCATGAAAACATCCACCCCCAACAAAAAAAAGAAGAAAAAATGACTAACTATAGGAGTTCGAAGAGCAAAGCTACTCCTTTAAGGTAAAGCTGACATGATTAGTTTGATGAAGACCAAACGATTCGTGTTGCTTACAGAATAATAATACGTCTATCTATCTTGACATTCTGTGTACCGCTATCCCTGTTGATATGTCAAATTCTAACAAGCCGCAGACAGAAAACTACAATTAATGGACATCCGAACAACTCCAGTTCAGTATCTGATTAACTTGAAAGTGTCTAGACGTTTCTTATAGGACTAGAACAGTCTTTGATAGGTTATAATATGTTAGAAAACTAATGGTCAATTAAGTCGCATAATTGACCACTGACACTGGAACGGAATACTTGACGTACATCGCGTATTGTCAAATAGAATAAACGTCTGATGTTACTCAACAAGTTTATAGTGGTCGAGTGCTCGATGAACTGACTGGTTTTATGTATTGCTTTGTGGTAATATGAGTTTTGGCCCTAAGTTGTCTTTGATTGTAAGGGGGAAATTGCAAGTTAGAAATTTTTAGGTCCCAAGATTAAAGAATTCCAACAGAAAATTGCTTCATACAGGCATGATTGTCTAATGTTGAAAATCACAGTATAAATGAAATGTTGAAAATCACAGTAGAAATGAGATGTTAGTAAATAAAATCCCAGGATTAAAGAATGGACATGATTATTTTCCTATTTAAATAGGGATTCCTATTTTATTTGATACAGAAAATAAATTCAAAAGCTGTTCAACTTTGTAAAACCAGCAGGAAAATGATGTTTCCACAGGTCTAACCCCCCTCTTTCCTATTTTTTAGGAACTATTTCCTATTTTGTAATATTTGAATAAAATCATGTCTGAAAGAATTTCCTAAAATTGCTTCATACAGACATGATTGTTTAATGTTGAAAGTCACAGTAGAAATGAGATGTTAGTTACCTTCATGACCCTTTTTTGTTGATTTTTCACATTTGCACATAGTTTGGGAAATGCAGCTGATTGTTGTATCCAAATAGATGGATTAGAAAGTCTTCAATCGTTCACAAAATTTTCAGATTAATTTGTTTGAGAGACTTGTGAAAACATTTTTAAATCTTCTAGTAAAATACATTGATTTTAAAATGTCTTTGTTTTTAACAAATTGTGTTAGAATTTTTTGCAAGGTATATATATATATACTTTGGGAATCGAAGATAACATATATGTAAATTGTCTGGATAAGGTTATGTTTTTAGTATGTTAATGTATCTGGTTTGTTTTAATTTTCAGACAAGACGTCTAGCAAAGAGAAATCGTTGTAAGTAAGCCTGTATTTATTAATAATCGTAATTGTTATGAGCGTCAATTTTCCCTTTGTATCAGAAGCAGGCATACAAATGTCACCGTACTTAAACCCGAGACATCACCGATACTTGTGCTGAAAAAAATGTCGTAATGATTGGATGCTGTATTCAGGAGAGGCATGAGAAGCATTATAAAGATGTGATTGTCTGCCATGAAATTAAGCTTCCATCTCGGCTTGAAATAAAATTGAACATTTTAATTTTTTTGGAGGTAGTCTCAGTTTGAGCTTAAAAGAGAATTTAAAGTCATTTGCACTTCATATGCTTCTTTTGTTTAGCATGTCTACCATCTTGTGATTTGATATCCTTATTTGCATGGAATGAAAATTTGTCTATAACATACATAGAATTGAGTATTAATTTAATAAATAGGACTGTATTTTAAAAACCTTAGCCCATCTGAACTGTATAGCTGAAAATACTTGGTCCCATTTCAAAATGCCTGCCATTCCTCAAGCATATTGCCAATCAACATAAGAATTGGAAGTTGCACTAGTGTTAGGTTTGGTTTGTAGTAATTATATTATATAGGGTAGGGGTAATTAGATTTGCCGTAACTTGTTTGTAATGGTAGTGTTTGTATTAGGGTAGTGGTTTATATTTGAAAACAAAGTGCAGATAGTACTGTAAATCAACTTGCATGTGAATACTTCATTTCAAGTTTTGTCCGTCAATGAGAACTTCGAGGCGACTTATTTTTGCGATTCTCAATTTCTGTTGATGCACTTAAACAAGAATTAGAAATATTCACAACAATGTTTTGGGGGAATATTTTTTACGCACGCAAAGATCACGAAAATAAATCTCTCGCGAAAATTAGTTGGTGAACAGTATTTCTGAGACCAAATAGAGATAAAAATACAAAAAATTAACATGACTTGCAATTCAATTATTCATCTGCCAGGTTACTATAGTTTCAAATATATGATTATAATATGCCCTTATCCAAAAACAAAAACAAAAAAAAAAACAAAACCAAAAAAAAAAAAAAACAAAAACAAAAAACAAAAAACCACAACAAAACATACAAAAACAGTTTTAATATCTTTTAAAGGAAGCCAAGTACTTTTTACACCATTCAGGGTCAAGCAAACAAGAAAAGCCATTTTTGAGCCATAGAGTGTTCAAAGTTTAGATTTGTCTGTTGGATTTTGAAACAAATTCAGGTTTTGAGATAACGACCATCTTAAAATCATTATTTTTTTACTATATAAGAAAAAGTGTTTCCCATCATTTAGATAAGATACTTTGCACAAACATTATGATGACCATCGGTTTCCATTTTTGAGCTTCAATCATTTCTTTTCAATTATGTTCTGAATTTTTGAAATATGAAGATATTTGAAGCGCTTCTGTTGTTCATGCGTTTAAATTAGGAGCACAAAAATTTGAAGAGGTGATATTGTTTATTATATCATAAGGTGTTAAAATTTCATGGACAAAATTTTCTAGACATCGAAGGAGAGATGGAAATATTCAGAAAGCTGTCAAGGAGAGCTGGCTCACCTGAAAAGTTGACCAAGGGATGTGAAGTCTTGCCAAGTAACATAAACCCGTAGATCCGAACTTGTGTTTAAATTGAATCGCAAGCTCAGGTCTATGGGTCTGTGTCATTGTGGTGCAACATTTTTTTGTCAAATGTTAATTGAAGAGGAAACTGTTGTCAGAAGTTTCCTGAAGTTTCGACATCATATTCTATTTTGTACTCATTGGCTTAGCAGATACACGACAGTTGATGTTCACAGTTCAAACCATTTAGTCTGTAGATGTTCTTAAACATGAAAGATAAAAATGTTCTTTGAATTTAGTTTGTAAAGTTGTATATTATGTTCGATTGTTCATAAAAGAATCTTGAAAAAGATGTTGGTCTGGCTGTTCTTTCGTTCATGTTGGAAATTTGTTCTAGAATGAAGCAGCACAGAGGCAGAAGTTTAGGTAAACATATAAGGGATTATTTTTGTGTGGTTTAGATTTTGCCATTTTATTACCGATGTACCAATGATTTTATTTTCTCAGTTGTCACTTACTTTTTTTATGTTTGTAATAAGAATAAAGATAGAGTTAGAAGATGCATGTTGTTAAAAATAGAGATTTGTTCATGGAATGAAGAGGTTCATGTTCATTGGTAAAGGCTGCATATTGTTCAAAATAGAGATTTGTTCTTGGAATGAAGCAGTTCGTTCATGTTCATTGGTTGAGGATGCATATTGTTCAAAATAGAGATTTGTTCTTGGAATGAAGCTGTTCATTCTACAGGTTGAGAATGCAGGTTGTCCCAGTTGGAGATTTTTCTGGAACAAGCAGTTCATGTCCACAGGTTGAGGATGCAGGTTGTTCCTGTTGGAAGAAGTAGTTCATGTTCACAGGTTGAGGTAGTAGGTTGTATAGTTGAGAACTACATCATTATATTGGAGAACTTTACAACCTACTAGCTTTCCTTGTGTCATGAGGAAATCATCACTGAAGAAGAGGACACTGATGTGGAAAGACAGAAGTTCGGGTTTTTATATTGAACCATCCTTTGGAGGACGCTGACACACTTAAATTTTTTGTTTTGTGTGAATTAAGATGGTAAACCGGAAGTTTTGTTAGTTAGAATGGGAAAGTTATTGTCTTCTTGTTAGGTAGAGGTGGTATATAACACTCTTGCATTTATGCCCATTTCCTTTTAGTACACTATAAAGGATGCTATTGTGATATATAATTGAAATCATGGTTTAAAAAGAGTGACGCCCTCAGTAATGTGTCTGTCCTTTCTCTGAAGGTTCCAACTGTCCTTTTTGGGAAAGTTTCCAACATATATATTTGAATGGAATAACATACTCTCTTCAAACTTGGTGTGAAAGTTTTTGACAACATTACTTGGATGTAGGGTTCATAGGTCATAGTGATTCTGGAGTTATTCTCCATGAAACTTCAAAAAAAGATAAAAAGACCATGCAAACAAGAAAAAAATCCGACTTAAAGGAAAACAAACAGAAATTGAATTGAATCTGTTGAATTAATCTTTGTTCATTTTTTTAGTGCTTTTACTATTTGTGCTAGACCTTTTTAAGGGGATATGGTAAATTGATGACTTACCTGATCATTTATCAGGTGGGCATTGTTTTCGATAACCTGTCTTTTATTTGTAAAGGAAAAGAGGCATAAATTTTATATTATAATATAGTATATTAATGAAAGTTTAAAAGCCTGTATTTATTAGATGTATATAGTCATTGGAATGTTTAGTTACAGCTGTATATAAATCAATTGGAAATTCCACTTCCTGGTATCAGCTGTACTGGGCATAATGTACCATTTCTAAGAAAAATATCTTCCCTATATCAAATTCCTATATCCACAGCGTACCAGCAGATATTGCGGGGGGAAAGCATATGTGACAATTTTTGCATGGTTGTCTGGAGACAATGTAATAATGCTATATACCAAGGAACCCAGCAATGAATAGGCTGCACGATGGTCAACAGAATAAAGATCCACACACTATAGTTTCTTCGAACACTTCGACATGAACAAGTAAAACGCTTCATATACATGTTGGAAAGGTAAAATTTTAGAAAATATCGTTTTTCACCTGGAAGTTTGAAATTATGTCGAAATGTTCGGAGAAACTATAGTGTCTGGATCTTTTTTCTGTTGACCATCGTGTAGCCTATTTATTACTGGGTTCGTGGTATATAACAATTTTACATTATTGCGTTTGGATAATGTGCAAACTTACATTTTCTCCAGACAACCATGCAAAAATTGTCAAAAACTCCCCCCCCCCCCCCCCCCCCCCCTAAGCGTATATGCTTTCCCCCACTATATCTGCTGGTACGCTGTGGTTTAGTTACAGCTGTCGCTATATATATAAATCAATTGGAAATTCCACTTCCTGGTATCAGCTGTACTCATCATAATGTACCATTTCTAAGAAAAATATCTTCCCTGTATCAAATTCCTATATCTTTCCTTTGTTTGTCCGACAGTTTGTCCTTCAGATCTTGCCGGAAACAATTGCATTGTAAAAACTGCAAGATGAACAGATAAAAATGATGTGTTTTATAAAGTAAAAAATCGAAATTAAAGAGATTAGATGTTGAATGTCAAGACTTGTCAAAGTACCAGAGGACAAATATTCTGTAGACAAAACAATATATGGCCCAGTTTGTATAGTAACTATGCTATTTATTGTCCATTGTGTATGACCTTACCGGTCTACTAGTTCCTATTGTGTAACCAATTTAACAATTTGAGTAAGCTGTACCTATTATTTTTTTGACCAACTGGTATTGCTGGACTACAACATAGATTGGAAAAAGTTTTTGATGGGTTGCTTTTGTTAGCTAGTCAACACAATCAGGATCCTTTTGAATTGTCCAACAATACTATTGTATATCAATCTGTTATGGCCTAAAAAATAGAAAAGACCATGCTGGTAAAATTTTCTTGCCCTGAAAGAGTACACAATTGGCATGAATTACAAAATTATCCAATACATTCTTGCATCTACAAATTAATAGAGCAATATGACAAAGTTTTAAGTTTATTTCTGACCTCAAGATTTGAAAAAAGGAATGAAATCGTATTCTCCTTTCTATTTGTTATAACTCTTGCTACGATTTTACTTTTTTTGAGAGATAAAGATTTTAATATAATGTGTAATGTCAGAATACAAATAAATTGTCAATGTGTCAACATTGGACAATTGGCCAGTAAATATAGCTTGCCCTTCCACATTCAGAATTGGAAATAGATAAAAATTTCAACTCGACAAACGGACAAGTCAGCATCAAATTTAACTTGCCCTTCACAGATTTTACTTGCTACAGGCAAGCGGGAGAGCCCTTTAAACTATTCCTGAGAATATCACAGCCCCTTAAATTAGTAGATCTTGGAACAGTATCGCATAAAAACTTAAGATTTCCTGCAAGAAGCTTTTGCTCCGACTGTAAATGAAACTCAAGACGAGAGTAAATAGATGTGGTCGCTCAATCACTTTTGTCAATTAGCGAGTCATGCTATTGACTCATAATATTCTTGATTGTGTTTCTAATAGCAGCGATTTTTCATTTTTGCTAGAATTGATTAGTTTTATGTGATGGGATATGTTTCGCTAACAGCTTAGTCTGTTCCTTGTATACCTTCGGTCATTTACGATCTATTTGCGGAATATTTTATCAATAATTATGGAAGTGATTTAGTTGGGTAGGTTTTTTGAAAGGGAATCCATTTTAGAAGGAGACAGCTTTATATCAGTCTGCAATCAAATTATAGTCTGGGTTTGATCGGAATCTGCCAACACAAACAGTCATAATGTTGGCACCTATGCCTCATCTTACTTTATGTCTCGTGATGAATATATTTTCATCATTTTTGGCAATCAGCGATAATTTAGTTCACTGATCCAGAGAATTTCTTCCTAATGACATATTTTTTCTGTCCAACAAGCTTAGCATTATATAGAAATAAAACAAGATGGCTTAAGAGAGGGTCAGAGTGATAAATTTGTCATTTTTCTAACTAATCCACGTAGGCATTGCTCAGTTCTTTTTAATCTAAAAGCCAGACTGATCTATTAGTATAGAAAACATATTACATGGATTTTTTTTTATTTGATCTTTTTTCATGGAAGAAAAAAAAAATCTGTTGTTTATATTTCTGAGACTGCTGTGTGTCATTATGGTCAGTCCCTCTTCATCTTTAATGAGGGTTCCTCATAGACCCATTTTATAGTTGGATGTTTTAACATAAAAAGAAAAAATTCTTCGGAGAATTTTTTTTTAATGTAAAACGCTGCCCTATTACCATTTTTAGGCAATAAAACATAAAAAATAAATGCCTCATTATTTTCTAAAATATTTGGCTTAAACTAAATTCTTGCTTTGCATGCCTTATTGTGTTTGTGAAAATTAAAAATTTTTCGAAAATACTATTTTCATTTTAACCAAACCAGGATGGATGTGAAAAGTCTAAAGAAAGATAGGTCAAGGTCACAAATATAATTCTTGTAAAAAGTTCATGTATACCTAATTGTACTCATACATCCGTACATTTGGATCATTTTTTTTTCCATTTATAAAGTTTTGTAAAAAAAAATTATGATTATTTTTCCATTTACCTCCAATTATGATTATTATGATAATATTGCAGTTGACAATAAAAGGATATGGAATCGATGCACATAAGGCAAAGTCTCCATAATTACATGGCAGAATCAACCAATGGAACAATGCTTTTATTTGTTCTACATCTTGACGTCACAAGGAGGCCTTCAACAATGAGCTCTGCTCAAACTTCATAGTAAGTTCAACACAGCCGCTAGTGCGGGTTTGAGGGGAATTCATTGCAGGATACTGAACAATGCTACAACAATGCCTTTACACATCATGAAACCCATGTGCAAATTAAGCTCTGTTGTTAACTGACATTGGCATTAGTTAAGGCTGTTAAGTTTTTCTCTTCTATCTAAACATATTTTAGTTTGTCTTGGTTTTATCTGCACTAGGGAGAATGGCCATCTCCAGCACCAAACTTACTGCAATTTCTGTAACTGGATATTTGATTATTGTCATATTTCACAATGAGGAAGTACATGTATACTTTTCATGTTTCAAATTGTTTTATATTCTCAGGTTTTATGCAATTGGAAAAAAGGTTAAGATGTTTCTCACATGGTATTTATATATATCCGTGAAGCGCATTGAAATTTTTTTTATCAACTGGTAACAAGTTTTTAAAAATAAGGCTAGTATAAAAATGGCAAAATATCAACAAAAGTCCTTTTTCTGCTAAAATGTTGATGTTATTTATTAGCATATTGATCTTTGATTTGTTTTGCTTGATATGTTTTTGAATCCAAAGATTCATATTATCTGACACATATATTCTTATGCTCCATGATAAAAATTTCAGTTCAGAATTTTTTGATTATTTTTTTTTACCGATGAATGTACTTATTTTGAACAATATGGATCCCTTTAAAAAACTTGACTAATTTAT
The DNA here is from genome assembly GCA_002080025.1 of Modiolus philippinarum. NCBI lineage: Eukaryota > Metazoa > Mollusca > Bivalvia > Mytilida > Modiolidae > Modiolus > Modiolus philippinarum. The sequence continues at coordinate 166,590 of MJUU01011438.1, forward strand.
GCTTTTTAGCTCATCTGGCTATGCCAGGGTGATCTTTTGCCATCACTTGGCGTCCCGCATCCGTCGTGAACTTTTCATTCAAAGATCTCCTCTGAAACTACTGGGCAAATTGGAACCAAACTTGGTCAAAATAGTCCTTAGATGGTCCCTTCCAAAAAAGGTATCCGACAGGTCTGTACCTCATCCAAGATGGCCGCCAGCGGGGAACATAGTTTTAACATTGGACCCTATGGGAAAAGACATTCAAAGATCTTCATCTCAGAAACTACCAGTCCAATTCTAACCAAACTTAGACACAATGGTCCTTAGATGGTCCCTTCCAAAAAAGGTATCCCACAGGTCTGTACCTAATCCAAGATGGCCACCACAGGGAACATAGTTTTAACATTGGACCCTATGGAAATTACATTCAAAGATCTTCTTCTCAGAAACTACCAGTCCAATTATAACCAAACTTAGACACAATGGCCCTTAGATGGTCTCTTCCATAAAAGGTATCCGACAGGTCCGTACCTAATCCAAGATGGCCGCCAGTGGGGAACATAGTTTTAACATTGGATCCTATGGGAAAGACATTCAAAGATCTTTTTCTCAGAAACTACTAGTCCAATTATAACCAAACTTAGACACAATGGCCCTTAGATGGTCTCTTCCAAAAAAGGTATCTGACAGGTCTGTACCTAATCCAAGATGGCCGCCAGCGGGGAACATGGTTTTAACATTGGGCCCTATGGAAATTACATTCAAAGATCTTCTTCTCAGAAACTACCAGTCCAATTTTAACCAAACTTAGTCACAATGGTCTTGAGATGGTCCCTTCCAAAAAAGGTATCCGGCAAGTTGGTACCTAATTCAAGATGGCCGCCAGCGGGGAACATAGTTTTAAAATTGGACCCTATGGGAAAGACATTCAAAGATCTTCTTCTCTGAAACCACCAGTCCAGTTATAACCAAACTAAGACACATTGGTCCTTAGATGGTCTCTTCTAGAAAAGGTATCCGACAGTTGCGTACCTAATCCAAGATGGCCGCCAGCGGGGAACATAGTTTAAACACTTGACCCTATGGAAAAGCATTCAAAGATTTCCTTCTCAGAAACTACCAGTCCAATAATAACCAAACTTAGACACAATGGTCCTTAGATGGTCCCTTCCAAAAAAGGTATCTGACAAGTCCAATTATAACCAAACTTAGTCACAATGGCCCTTAGATGGTCTATACCTCATCCAAGGTGGCTGCCAGCGGCATTGGACCCTATAATATACATTCAAAGATCATCTTCTCAGAAACTACTGGTCCAATTAGAACCAAACTAAGCCACAGTGGTCCTTAGGAGGTCCCATCCAAAAAATGTATCTGGCAGGTCCATACCTCATCCAAGATGGCCACCATCTGGAACATAGTTTTTACATTGGCCCTTTTGATTTTAAGGGGAACCTCTGCCCAAATTTTTGAATTTTTATTTGAATTGTGGACTGAATGTTTCAATTTCAGCATTATGTATTACTTTGATTATAAGGGGAACCCCTGCCCAAATTTTTTTTGAATGTTGTTCTGTTATGGGTTGTAATGGATGGTGGATCTTTCAGTTGCCATGGAAACCAAACAAGAATATTGTAATTTTAGAAAAAAAAAAGTATTCTGCTAAATTTTATGTTTTGTTTTTCCTATTGGAAATGCCTTTTATCTATGTCAGCCATGGTCCAGGTGAGCGATACAGGCTCTTGAGAGCCTCTTGTTTAATGAAAAGTCATTTTGGACTTGAATTGGTTGATGTGACCCAATTTGGACTTGAATTGATTGATATGACACGATTCAGACTTGAATTAGGTTGATGCGACACAATTAAGACTGGAGTTTGGTTAAGGTGATACAATTCGAGTAGTCACATTGTTATAAACATATTAAAATACCATAAAATTCATAATAATCAATAGTTGTGCCCACTAAGCATATGAAAAGTACAGAAGTCACTCATGGTGTTCCATTGTTTTAGTGATATATGATTAAAAGTTTTTTTTTTCAGTTGTGGCCAGATTTATCTCTGTGTTGTCTGGGATTTTCTGTAGGTGTAGTCCTATTATGTTGAATTCATTAGTTAGGCTAAGCAACACCTGATGCCAGCTATCTTTTTGAAATTGAAAACAAGTGAAATGTAATTAATTTCACAAGAATCCAAATTAAACAGATAGATTTATATACACAGAGTATAAATTAATGCTTCATAATAAAGTCCGAATAAGTTTTGATTTGTATTAAAAAAAAAAAAAAAATAATCACCAAACTTGTTATAGATAGTTTGCTTTTATATTGTACAATATTATACATTTTTAGATTGGTAAAAAAA
>MJUU01011438.1:169000-184628 GCA_002080025.1 Modiolus philippinarum
ATTGCTGAACCAATCTTACAGTTTTACAACTCCGTAGTTGCTATCAAACTGTAAAATTGGTTCAACAATATGAATAGATGATTCTTACCACAGGAAATCTTCTGTCTTAATGCTTAGTGTTTGAGTACAGCTTGAGTTATTTGGAGTAATATAAATAGTACTTATTAAGTGCTGTGGTTAGGTTAAACCAACGTTCTTGGGGTAGAACAAGAAGGGAACTTAATGGGAATCTGGGTATAGTTACAATTAGAGTGTAGATATTGTTGTAAGTGCTATTAGAGGGTACTTATTGTCAGCCTTGCATCACATATTTTTTTTAAGTTGAATGGCAGGTTATTATACCCCCGCTTTAGCGGGCGGTATATAGTTATGGTGTCCATCGGTTGGTTTGTTCGTACATCTATCCGCCAAAGGGTATTTACTTTGTGGCACGCCACTTGATGAAAATTTATTGAAACTTTCACAAAATGTTTAGTATACATTGTCATTGTGCACCATCTGATTTGGTCTTTATTTCTTTCTTCTTTTGATTATCAAATTGGAGGAGTGGGGTCTAGTCTTTTAGCTATTTATTGGTTTAAATACTGGAAAAGTATCAAAGAAGTAAAAAAGCTCTGCCACTGAAATCATGTCAGTTTGAGTCAGTGTTCTGTAAAGGTAATATTTTATTCATATCATTACATTTGAATACTTTTTTAGATCCATACTTAGAACATCATATGTCACACTGGATTGAATTTCACACAATTAAATGTTTAAATGATTATTAGTCAGATCAATAACTGAATTTCAGTCACAGGATATAAACAGGTGATTGTGACAATATAAAGTGCACACCCTTTGGAACCAGGGAAAAGTTTGGTTATAAGTGAGGGCGGCGATATATAGAGTGAATAAATTACACAGAAACTATGTAGCTATTTGGAAAGTAGAACTTGAAAATGGTTTGCAAAAAGTGAAATGAGTGAGGGACCGCCATTAAAGACAGGTGGTTTACCGAGGGAGCACTGTAATTGCATTAAAAAAATACCTGTATGAATTTAAACTGTCACAAAGACCTTTATATTTTCTTTTGATAGTATTTTTAGAAAGAGTCGAATGGGCTTTGAAAATTTTCCATTTACTCACAAATATTTAACTATATATGTGGTAATTTCATAAAAACTGTGGTCCTTTTAATTATTGGATGGCACAGAAACAATGGTGGTAGAATTCTGGAAAAAAAAACACAGAGATATCACAGAGATATCAGATACAAGAGAATGGAATAAGGAAGACATGACACAGTCCAAAAAACAAGAGTTGGGAAAAGGGAAGACATGAGACAGTCCCAAAAACAAGAGAACGGAAAAAGGAAGACGTGAGACGGTCCCAAAAAGGAAGACATGAAACAGTTCCAAACAGGAAGACATTAAACAGTCCTGAAAAAATGACAAAAGCACTAATACAGTGAACTCTCAAAAACCAAGAGTCAGAATTAGCTATAAAAAGGTCATCCTGGAAGTTTGCAGATCTGGTATGAAATGATATCAAAACTTGACCTTGCTTAAAAAAAAAAAGAACAACCTTCAAATTGAGGTGACCTTGGAAAGTCATTATTTTTTTTTTGAAAAAACTTTTGAAAACAAAGTTTATTAACCCATAGTCTACCTTCACTTCTACTATGGCACTCGGAAAATATAGACCTGTCTTGTTAGGTATAGGAATACATGATTACTTTCAGTGTGACAAATAAAATAGAACAAGCTATATTAGTTTTGCTGGTAGTGTTTTGAGATTTTTTTTTCCTTTCAATTTCACAATATACACCTTTAAAAGAAAACTGATAAAAATCTTGATACTCAAATAAACATGACTTTTATTCAACTTATAAAAAAAAATGCCAGTTTTTATCATTTGTAGAAAAAAGAAGGGAAACAGGGAATGTGTCAAAGAGACAACGACCCAAAGGGGAGTGTGTCTGTCTTGTATGCTTTATTGTTGGAATTTAAGTTTTTATACCCCGCCACACGTAGTGGCGTGGTATTATGTGATACCCTCAGTAGTCCGTCCGTCCGCCCCCCGAAGGTTTCCAACTGATAACTTTTGAAAGGAATTACATACAGTCTTCAAACTTGGTATGTAGCTTGTTCACCACAAAACTCAGGTTGTGTTCGAATATGGGTTCAGAGGTCAAAGGGGTTCTGGAGTTATGCCCCTTGATACTTCGAAATTTTATGAAACATGGCGGGGTATCATGTAATCCACCATTACTATTTTTCAATTAGTGCTTCTTTTGTTGAAACTGCTAGCAAAAGAAATAAGATGAATATAATTGGTTCATCTGATTAATTATTGGTCCATGTTAAAGCTAAGGTACAAGTGTATGAACCTATGACAAAAAGAGTATAAAAGTGCATTTATGGTAATAGGTAGATGTGCAGACATCACATGGTTTGTCAGGTGATAAAATCAATATCAATTGGTCCTTGCTTTCAATGTCTTACTCAGCAGAAAACATATTAATGTCTCAGAATAAAAAAATGAAGTGTAGAGAAAAGAAGCCTTTGTATTGCATATTCAATAATTTTAACCGATTTTCAAAATCAAATTGATTCTATAATGAATCCTGGCACAAGTCATACTTTTTTTGGCAGAATTTCGATTTTGAAAAATTTGTAAGGCTTGGTATGTGGATTGGATGTTGCGTAATACTTGTAAATTGATTGACAGGGAGAATAATGAACTCTCCCAAAGACATAATTGAGGTATGCAGACAGTACTTATGAGAAATAAATTCTCCCCAGGATATTAGACGGAACTATGAAGGTAAGAAAATGTTTCTACTAACTGAAATTATTGCTTAAATGGATCAAGTTGTTATGCTTTGACCAAATCCCACCTGTTGCCTTTATTTAGAAATAAATCGTATTTTTCTTCTTTTTCTCTTTTTTTGGATACATATCTTAAAGATCAATAGATACAATTCGCTGTCACTGAACTTGAAATGTACAACTATTTAGGTCAAATATGTCATATTTCAGGCCATTAGAGATGGAAAATAAATGTTGGGGGAAATTATTGTAAATTACTTACAGCTCGGGCCAGACATGACTATATTAAATGTTACAAATAAGGTTTGGATGTCGCTTAATCAATTACTCAGTCTCATTCATAGATTGCAAAGTTTTGGAAGAGTTTGGGCAGCTTTGACTTTTTAAAAATTTTTTCATTTCCCATGTTTTGAGAAGTGGCAGATCGACGGCATCTATATACCAAATGACAATCATTTTTTAAGTGCTGCAGGGATGCATTTAGCCTCTTACTAGACCAGTACAGCTAAAAGTGCAATTTATATCTGAATATTTGATAGGTTGAAGTCCAATTAGGTATACTGTGGGTCTGGCAGTTTAGTTTGAACCCACAACAAAAGCCATCTTGAGTACCGGTATATAAACTATAGTTCAGTAAATCATGAGTATGGTACATGTAATTTTTGCAAAAACCCTTGTTCTGAATACACTGTTACCTCTTTACTTTTGCTTTGGCTCATATTGTAAAGCCATCAAATTGCTCATGAGAACTGTCTAAGTAATTGGAGGGATCTAGATAAGAGAAAAGAACACAAAGAGCAACTAAATCTATACAGTAGTTTTTATACCAGACACTGATCAGAAGTTAAAAATTGTTGGTCCAAAGGTTTAGACAAAATTTGTGTTGGATTTGCTACACCTTCTGTTCTGAAAGGCCAAAGTCTGACGCTGATATTGGTATTTCGTCATTGTAATGTTATTGCTTAAAAATGAGGCGGCTTGTACTTACGAATAATGAACGCTTCAAGTTTGTCAGTCCTTATGTCTGACATTAAAAAAAATTGAAATCTGCAATGCATATGCAATAACAGCACGTCAATTCAACCACTTAGCAACCAAGTATATAATGTTTAAGGCTCGGCCCATGCATTTTACTTATGGAGTTAGTTACGCCAAGACAAATGCCCTGGCTGTTTCTTGTTTTCATTACTGATTTTTTGCAAAGCCAATTCTACCGTAATAATTCTAAATTTGCTGTATACAGCCAAAGTGAAGTCCAAATTCCCCCTTTTAGCCAATAAAAAATCAGTTCAGTGGTTTTTAAATGCGAGATCTTTCCAAATGCAAAGCAAGCTACTTGAAAATGACTAGGAACCTCTCAATATCTTTTGAAACCACATTCTATATTAGACAATTTTCATATTTACAGAATGAAAGGCTATCACAACTTTTTAAAGGGTCACATACTGTAACCCGCATTAACACCTATGGTTGCAACCAGGGGTTGCAAACCCATGGGAGGAAAGCCCAAAAGTAAGAGCAGAATGTTTCTTCTTACAAACTACAAAACTTTTTATTTGATAAATTCAATAAATACCTCAGTGTTTTGGAATAATTTTTCTGAGTAAAACAAGGCATTTGCCATTGACTGAAACCAGTAGGATTTTTTTAGTTAGGCATGTTACTGTCATTGCTTGCTGGAGCAGGAAACCAGTCTGTCGGGCTGATTAGTTACTTCCCTTTGCCAAATGTCAAACAAAAAACAAAAATGTTGGATCAGAAATATGAAAATTGATTATTACATATGAATGCAGATATGATACAGTTGCAGCACAGGAACCCCACTTTGTATTGCTGTTACGCTTGTTTAAATACCTTAGTAAGGCCATTATAAAAAAATATCCTCGATTCTCATCCCCACCCACTAATTTTTTTTCACCTGACTGAAGAAAATTTATTCTGATTTTTTGGGTAAATTTCTTTTACAATGGCAGCATTTTCACAGAATGGTAAAAGTATTTAATAAAATTTGCCCCTCCACCATAGGTTTTGAGAAAAGATGGACAAGAATCTAGGAATTATTTTATGGCCTAAACAGGGATGTGATATTTCCACTGAATCGTGGAATTCTGCAGATCAGGTTGTTTCTGAATCTGTTTTCGTATATTTTTTTCTACTACTGATTTCTGGTTATTTTCGTTTTTTTTTCTGTGGGACTTCCTGAAACCAAATCACATCCCTGCCTTAAGGAGCAAGTGATTCTTCAGAAATATTTTCTGATGCTTTTATATGCAGTATCCCTTTTCTAACTACAGGTAAACAGATGATCAACAAATTTCAAATTTTGATATTCTATGCTTCATGGACAAGAACTGGTAGTTCTTATTAGCAAGGAAGCTTAACATACCCAGTAGTAACTTGTACTGTAATGGGAATAGTTTTTCATTTGATACAGATATACAGATGGAATAAAATTTGGGATAAAGAAAAAACCAACATCCAAAATATTTGATGATGCATTGTTGCATACTAATGGTTTAGGTGCAGTATTGTAATAAATTAGATAAGATAGCTTAAAATGTTTTGATTCTTAGCCAATGTTTAGAACATGTTTAGGTAACATCTACTTTTCACTTATTCTGGACAGAAATGACAACATACTGGATTATGGCATAATTCCATTTTGATTTTTGGAATGTAGCCTTTGGAATTGCTGAAATTTGTAGTGATTCAATCAGGAGAGGAAAAATGGCCAAGCCAAGTTCTCATATGATAAATACTAACATTCGTCAATTTTAACATCTTGTAATCCCTCGAAAGAAAATGATTTGGGGGGGGGGGCAATTATTTTGCAAAAATGTCACCAGTCGATTTTACTGAGTCTACAAAACTTTCTCCAACCCAAAATAATGATAATTCAGCGGCAGATCCAGACTTTCTGCTAAGGGGGACCCTTCCCATAATTTTTCCATAAGGGAGCCCCCTATTCTAATTTTTCGAAAAACCTCTAGCAATTTATTCAGGTGCAAAACAGACTCTAGACATATTTATTTAAAGATTACTAATAAAAATGCAAATAACAGCTTTGAAAACGTGACTGCACCTTGAGGGAATTGTCACACAGATATCATTTTATATATTGATATTAGAGAATATCTGGAAATAGCCTTTAAGCATTATTGACAACAGATTCTGTTGAAATTATTTTTTGGTGCTTGAAAACTAACACAGGCCTATAATCAATATGATATATATTTTGTGCTGATGATAGAACTATGTCTAGGGTTATATTGAGATCTGCTGACCTTGGGAATGAAAGAAAAACAATTTCCATAATCAAATTGTAATATCTTTGTCAAGCTATATCATTGATGAGCCACATCATTCCATGGCTCGGAAATATGACCAGTATGGAGAGATGGATTGAGCAATCACCTGCGGAAAATTGACTGCCGTTTTTCTAGCAGCAATTTAATCGTTGAAATTTCTCTGTGCCGGAAATTGAAAGGATATAACAAGTGAGAGAAGGTAATTTTCTGAATTGACCAACTTGAAATCAAACTTTGAAAATTTACAGTTACAATTTTCATTTTTCTGTCTTTTTGACGGCCATTCAATTTCGTTTGTTTTCCATTCGGGAAAGATTGATATAACCAATAACTAAATACCGAAGTTACTGTGAATTTATTTTCTGCATATGCGCATATGTCCAAGGGACTTCATGATAAAAAACAATGGTTAAAACATTTCCTGTTTTATTATTTTACTCTGAATATACTGGGAATATGTTGATATCCTACCTTTAAGATCAACAGTAGAAACATTATTGAGGGTATAATCCGCTCCCCTTTTTTGAGTCCAGACTGAAATTAGAGAGTTCTTTTTGCATATTTTGAACTTTTTTGAAATTTGAAGTACAAGTACAAAAAGTTAAAATGGACTTTTGAGTTTATGGACTCGAGTGGTCAAGTCCAGAGTAAGCCAAAAATAAGGCCCAAGTCCTGAGTACAAAAGGGGGTTAAACCCTTATTATTGTAAGCATGTTACTTGCAGCAAAAGGCTCAAAATAGTTTTTGCAGGTCCTTTAATTCCTTGAAGGACTTGAAATGAAAGTTGTAAAATCGAAACCTTCAAAGAAATGGAAATTTGATATGGTCCTTCAAACTCCTGGAATCACCATCTATTATGTCTCAAGGGGGAGACATTTTGTCTTTTCTGTCTGTTTTCTGTCCTCCATCACAGAAGTTTGTGGACGCCAATTCTCCTACATTTTCCATTGGATTTCGACAAAACTTTACAGTTTTGTTGACTATCATGCCTAGTTGTGCATATTATCTGACTTTATTGATTGGCAAATTTTTGTTGGAATTATGTTCCTATTTGAAATGTATTGGGGAGAGACATTATACACACTTCTAGTTTAAAAAGAACTTTGGCAAATATACATGGACATTTAAAGATTTATGGGAACAAATAACATATGAAACTTGATGATCATTCTCAAAAATGTACAAAATTTTATGTAGTACGGAATGTCATAGTAAGTCCCCAAAAACTAATTACATTGAAACTTCGATGGCACAAACACCTTAGGGACTGATGAAAACAGTTCAAGCCAATGGGGTGTTCGAGATATTGAGGTCGAAATTCGTTCAATTTTGAACCAAGGGGCGTAAAAAGGGGTTCGGGGCATCCATGGTGTTCGAGTTATTGCAGTTCTAGCCATAGAAGTTCTACTGTACTGGTATTTGTTGGGTTTAAATGTAATACTTGATTATTCCGACATATGCAGAGATGAAACAGTCTTAAAAACAGATTTATTTGCAGTGCAATTTGGGAAATTCCTGTCCTTGAGGCCTTGCGTTTTGTTATGATATTTATTATATTTGTATTAGCACTGTATTAAAAGATCATACAAAACTTGCAAAAGAATTTTTTTACACTTAAAATTTATACTTTCTGTGTTTAAAAAACTTCTAATAATACTAACTCTAGTATTATTTTCTGAAAAAGGGTGTTTACTGTATAAAGTACAAAGGGAAAATTTCTAAAATACTTGTATTCCATATTTTGTTGAATCGACATTAATTCAGTTAAAAAATATAAGATATTTTAAGATTGTTTAGAAGTACATTTTTCCGTTTTATAAGTGGGTCGTCTAGAGGGGAAACAGTTGTCAATTAGATAATATGTTAAAAATATAAAATGTTAAAAATAGCCAGTTATGTTCAGTGAAAAAAAATTCCTTGTCCTTTTTCCCCTTTTAACTTTGGTTTGCATTTAGAAAAGAATTGAATTAAAATTCTATCATTCATTTTTGAAGAATATTGGTAATAGTGTCTATAGGGTTTAAGTGGGAATTTTGAGTGAACAGGAAACAGGATCATCACAAAAAAGTGTCGGTGATATTGTGAAAGGGTGTTGGGCATTAAGGGGAAACCCTGAAAAAAATGTCTGTGAACTGGAAAAAGAAAGGTTGTGTAAGAGTCTTTGTAAAATGTTCTCCTGCTCGTGAAATGGGAATGTTGAGAAATATCGATGGGATTTCGGGAAAGTAACCCCCTTGAAAGAAAAGTGAAGAGTACATTTTGCTAATTCTGTTAGGTTATATATTTTTGAACAAAAATGTTTTTTATTTACAAATGAAAGAACGCTTATCAAATTTTCGTTCAATTCAAATTTTGAATCCAAATAATAGATAAGTTTTCCTGTAACTTTAAACATGATGCTCTTGACCATTTTTAAGTGCAAGTGTACTCATTTGACTCTTCCAGGTATAAGGTTCAGCGAATTAAATGTGGGAAAAAAAAAGAATTATTTAGAATCTTTCCAATAAATGATATACTATATGCACCTTGGGTTGTGATAAAAGGTGAAATGTGGCATATGTGTTTTTGGCTTCACACTTGTATGTTTATTTATTTAAGCAATGTTTTGTGTTCCCAAGGTGAAAGGTATTCATTAATACTAGACAACACAGTAACATATCTACGTCTAATTAGGGATGGGATTTTTTTTTTGCATTGGAGGGGGCACAATTAAAAAAAATAATAAAAAATTTAAGACAATTTTTTTGCCCAAACCCAAATTTTGGTGTAAAAATTTGTATTTGTATAATTCCCAATTTTAGGGGTGCACACGCCTCATGTTGCCCCTAAATCCTGGCCTCTACTATTTAATGGCAGTTTGATGAATGTATCCTTATTTTAAGGCTACAATTTTGTTGTCCAAGTACAAAGAGGATGTAAGGCTCAGTGGATATGTCTCTATTGAATGTGGAGGATCTTTACATGATTATCAACCTGCTCTCGTATGACAGCAAAAAAAACAAGAGGCTCTCGAGAGCCTGTATCGCTCACCTGGGTCATGGCTGACACAGTAAGTCAAAATTATCACAACGTTTAAGGTTCTCATTTTCAAATTTGTTTATTGACTGTTTCAGGGTCTCATTTTGAAGTTTGCTGATGTTATATGATCCCAAATTAAACTATGTTCCCCACAGGCAGCTATTTTTGATGGGGTGTAGACCAACTGTCACTTTTCTTGAAGAAGACCATGTTAGGATCATTGTGCCTCACTTTGGTTCCAATTGGCATAGTATTTTCAGAGGAGATCTTTAAATGATTTCCCATTAGGTCCAAGGTTAAACAATGTTCCCTGCTGACTGCCATCTTGGATGCTATGCGGACATGCCAGACACATTTTATGAAGGGGACCAAGTAAGGACCATTGTGACTTAAGTATGATTCCAATTGGCCATGTACTTTCTGTACTTTCAGAGGAGAAGATCTTTGAATATGTTTCCCTATAGGGTCCAATGTTAAAAATATGTTCCCTCCTGGGGGCAATCTAGGATATGATGTGGACTTGCTGAACACATTTTTTAAAAGGGGCCACGTAAGGACCATTGTGACTAAGTTTGGTTCCAATTGGCGCAGTGGTTTCAGAGAAGATCATTGAATGCTTTCCCATAGGGTCCAATGTTAAACCACGTTCCCTGCTGGCAGCCATCTTAGATATGATACGGACTTGCCAGACATTTTTTTTTTTTAAAGGGGCCACCTAAGGACCATTGTGCCCAAGTTTGGTTCCAATTGGCCCAAGCTGTTTCAGAGAAGAGAAGATGAGTTTACGACGGACGGACTACTGACACAGTGATGGCAAGAAGATCACCATGGCATAGCCATGCGGGTCAGTTTCAAAGTTATGCAGGCAATAAGCTCAGATGCTATTTCAATATTTACCTGGGAGAGACATTTGCATGGTGAGCAAGCATACATTCCATCACTATACAACTATATACAATTATTATTAATTTGTGAAAAAAAGTATAGTTTATGAAAGTATTTTTGCAAAAAAATGTAAAAGTTTGTACAAAAACACTTTTTTCCTCTTGATTATGTAACAAATAATTATTTTTAATAAAGTGATAACAGGGAATTTCTCTTAAACTTAAAAAAGAAAAGTAAATCAAAGAAGATTTGAACACAGAATTTAAAGGGAAATAACTCATAACCATATGGCATTGAAAAAAAAAAATTTTGGTGAAAAAGAGTCAATAACTAACTACAACACAGGCAGTTGGGTTTTCTTCAAAATTTCAGAGTATGTAGATCTTGATATGCTGAACATTTTTGCAATTTACACTTCACCTCTATCTGTTACAGTTTTTGAAATAAAAAATAATAAATGCATAAATTTTGGAATTTTTATGGAAAAAGGGCTGTAACTCTGAGACGGGTTTTCCAATTTTCTTCAAAATTGCAGGTCAGATAGATCTCGTCATTCTGAACAATTTTACCCAAGTCAGATGTTTTTGAGTTATTTGCCCAAAACAGCAATTTACCCCTATGTCCTATTTTTAGTAACAGCAGCCATGTTCTTTGGTCCTCGAACTAACCAAACACATTTTTTAAACTACATACCCTGGTGATGACCCAGGCCAAGTTTGGATTAAATTGGCCAAGTGGTTTCAGAGGAGAAGATTTTTGGAAAAAAGTTTACGACGGACGGATGGACAGACGGACGGACGGCGGACGCCAAGTGATGGCAAAAGCTCACCCTAGCATAGCCAGGTGAGCTAAAAAGGGAAAACACATTTTTAACCTCAACATTACCTTGTATGATTAAACATATAGTCTTTCAAAAGGGTACTCTTATTTTCTTTTTTACATGATAGAAAAAGGAAGGGAAAGGGGGAATGTGTCAAAGAGACAACAACAAAAGTAGAGTTATAACAACTCAAAGCCACCATAAGATCTTCAATGAAGGTTGAGGAAACCCCACACCCAACGGTAGGTCGGAGTCAGCCCCTAAATAAAGAGTAATCAAGCTCAGCGAAATAAACATCATCCTAGACTCCTATAAACAAAAAGTAAACTAACTAGAAAACAGACGAGACACACAAAGGCTTCACAAATTTCCTGACTTAGGACAGGTGCAAACCTGCTGCGGCGGGGTTAAACTAGTTTTATTGGGCCCAAACCTCCCCCCATATAGCCAATGTGATAAATCAAAAAACAATCTTAACAACAGTAAAATTCAGTTGGCAACAGGACCGAGTCAGTTGTGAAAAATGACTGAAAGAACTAAATATACGGACATAAACATGAAATCGCAAGAGACTACTAGCAGTTAACTAACATGCCAGCTCCAATGACAATTTTCCTGTTTCTCTAAATTTAAAATCAAGCTATTTTGAATACAAATAAAAAAATGAAGAAAAAATAAAACAAAAGAAAATATGTACTGCCTTGTTTTATAAATGTACTTTTAGTAAGAGAGGTCAATGACCCTTTTCTACTTAAAGAATACACCCCAAATATCTTTCCATAAATGGCAAGAATGCGTGTTAAACTCTCTTATAGCAAGAAAGTGAATTTTACAATTGATTTCTCTCACATCAGCAGTTTAAGTTAACTGTTGATTACCACTCATACAAATTTTCTGAAATTGATCTCTGCCACAAACAAAACCTTTGTAATGTAGCACATCTTTATTTCTAATTAAATAATCTAGCATTCTCTTGAAATACTAATTGGACAAAAGCAACGATTTTTCAGTGTGTCTGGCCTATATCTCTTTTTCTGTTGGGATACTAATTAGAGACACAAGGAATTGTTTTTCAACATGTCTGTCCTATATTTTTTTTCTGATTTATATTGGAGTGAGAAAATCTTTGAGAGAAGACAGACATTTGGATAGTGGCCATATTTGTCAGACAATAGTTGGACATCTTTCACATAATTTACATTTCTGGCATTTTTATCAGGTGCCAATTTCTGCATACTAATTTCATCGGTGAAATAGACATTCAAGAATTTTTGGAACAGTGTGTTTGTTTCTATGACAAAAATTTATGCATTAAATTGTAAATATTTGTGGAAGAATGCATGTTTTCTTGACAATTTGACATAGCTAAGTGCATGTGACCTTGAGAAAAACTGTGATAATGGCTTGTATTGATAGATTTTCTAGAAGTTCTGTCAAGTACTGACAGGAGAGTGAGAGATTGGAATGATATTTCTTAATTATTGTTTTGTATGAATGAAATTTTTTTTCTAGTGTATTTTTTCGGTTACGACATGAAATTTTCATGTGACTAATTTGTTTTTTCTCCAAAACAGCAATTGACAAGGTTGATTAAGGGAGAGGGTAATGAGATTGTTTTCCATTTTGTGGGAAACAAATTTTGATGACAGATCTCATGAGAAAAAAAAAATGTTTGCTGTATGTAAAAAAAGATTAAATGATCTTGTTTTATGCAATTGGGAGACAAAAATACCATAAAATGGAAAAGAATACAGACATACAACCCATTTGGGTGATAGCAATAAGAAAATGCAATTATATAAACTTATATTTAAAGATAGGTTGTGACACAGTCACCAAAAATAATAATTATGCCCTAAAATAGATCCAATTTTTGCTCAAATATATGTTCTTCTCATTACACATGGCAAGGGAGTAACATTGGAAATTAGTATGTATTTTTTATGGATACCATTAATGTAGGTAAGACTTCATGCTTTAGTACAAAATTCACTTTTCTGTAGAAGTAAAATGCTTTTCTTTATTCATAGTTGAATTTTACAGTTTGTGTTAGATACTTAAAAGGAAAACTAAAGTGGAAAAGATGAATTTCCTTTATTCATATAGGGTCTATGTTGATGTTTATTTCGCTGAACTTGATTACTCTTTATTCAGGGGCTGACTCCGACCTGCCGTGGGTGTGGGGTTTTCTCACCGTTCATTGCAGATCTTATGGTGGCTTTGAGTTGTTATTACTCCCCTTTGGGTTGTTGTCTCTTTGACACATTCCCCGTTTCCCTTCATTTTTTCTATTTAGTCATTTTAATATATTACAACAATACAAAAAATAGTACAGTGAGACACACCATGGGACCACATAAATATGTGCCATTAGGCAGGATGTCGGAATACTCCGGTTAAAAAAAGCTGTTAAAGATTATTCTTGTGACCGAATATGCATGTCGGATTAGACAGGATGTCAGAATACTGAAGTGTCGGATTAGGCATGTTGCACTGTATTGTATATTAGTAAAGAAACAAAATCCATACTTCATGTACTGTATGAACTGATTTTTGAGGCCAAATACATCGGCAAACGAATACCGAAGCAAGAACGAGGAAAGGGGAGTATTTATGAAGAATCACACTGAAATATTGTAGGACATAATGATGAGATAAAATAATCAACATTACTAAAATGCAGGGTGCAACTGTAGTTTAGACTTGAAAAAAAGTTTCAATTTACTCTGAACTAGCCAAGAGACAGACAAGAGGAATTTAATGGCTACTGGCTGAATACCCATTATCGCCAGGTACCCAATTTCTCCATGCACAACAAAAAGGGTTAGTTAAGATAAAATAAGCAGGTTTTTTACTTCACAGGGAACCTCAACTATCATGGAAAAATCTTAAAACATTTTGTAGAAATAGCAAGTGGCGTTATCGGGTACCTGGCTAGAATGGGTACTCAGCCAGTACAGACCACTAAAGTTTGAACTTTTGAAATTTTTACTAACATTCCAAATTGAATTGTATAAGGTAGATAGATACTGTTGCGCTGCGTAATTATATTGCACATTTCAAAAATAAAGAGTCCGATATTTGTTAGGTTTGATTTTCGGCCTGGAACAGTAATTTGACGGCTTTCCCTTTGTGACGTCATAATTGATTGACAGCTGTGAAACATCATATTTTACCCACTTTGCTGCGAATTACTTCCCTTTTCCCATAAGCAAGTTTTAATCCGGACACTCTGTAAAATATCTCTGTAAAAGCATAGTGATATATTTTTTGTTGTAATCAATAGATCATATCATAAACTATCAATTAACAAAAATATTTTAAAATCTTATGGATAACAGGTACTTCATTTCAATTAAGCTGAAAATTGCCTTTCCATATTTTCCCCTTGCATTCTATGTTAATTTAGGTAAAAAATGGCTAGAAATGAACAAACTTTGTCTCAATTCTAGAAAAAAAAAGCATTCTGACCCATACTACCGGTTGGTAGGATTGGTTCTTCAATTGTGCCAACAAAATCTCATGGATATGAAGATAAGTGCCTATCTACCTTAAGTGTTTTTTTCCTCAAGGAAAATTTCAAATTCAGAGCCATCTTGTTTGCTGTAATAATTCACACTGTGAGAGATTTTTCTGAATTTTCCTATAGAGAGATTTGTGACATGAAGACTGGATTGCCTGTGAGGATAATTAACCCTTATAGATCTATATTGAAAACTTTTATAGTGTCTGCAAGCAAAATCTTATACTTCTATTTATGACTGGATTGATACATGACAAATGTATCTGGCAAAAGATTCAATGCTCTGGTGAAAAATGAAATAGCATTAATTGACGCTGACTGAAAAAAAAAGATATAAAGATGCTGTTAAAATAGCAGTCATATAATAATGGGAGATGGAGTTGAAGATATTTTTTTAATAATAGACTTTATAAATCATTATATTTGATAGTTACGTTATTAATCATATAGTAATGTGAAGTTTACTGTCAATTTTCATTTGCTTAAAAGAAAAACCGGTGATGAGACTCTTGAAGTCTAAATTTTAGATAGTTTGTTTTATACTGTAAACATAGTTATTTTCGCTGGGGGTTAATTTCACGAAGTGTCATACCCGAACCTTTCGCATGGTTATAATATTCGTGGATCTTCAAAATTTGATAGTAAAACGTTTGTTATTAAAAGTATTCGCCTGGGGGTTATATTCACAGAAAATTCCCATACGCAAAGTAAGCGAAAATTACCATGTTTACAGTATTCCATCAACATGTAGTCTCTTAGTTTTTTTATAGCTCCCCCCCCCACACACACACACACACACACACACACACATGTAGTCTCTAAGTATTATGTGATATACCTTCAGTCGTGTATGTGTCCGTCCACTTAAGGTTTCCCAGTGATAACTTGTGAATTCGGTTACATACTGCCTTCTATCTTGGTATGAATTTCAAGCCGAGTCTAGAGGTTCAGGTCATTCAGCAGTTATGTTCCCTGAAACTCTTAAATTTTTTTTTCTTTCGAATTTTGGGTTTCTGACTGATCAACTGAAAAAGATATAATGCATTTCCTTCAAACTTGGTATGTTAGTTGATCACCACAATGCTGACGCCATTTTAGATTTTGAATATATGTGTTTCTGGAGTTATGCCCTTCAAAACTTTGAATTTTGTAAATTTGGGTTTCCAACTGATAACTTAGCAACAAAATAGTATTGGCATGTCAGTTAGCTACTTGGCGTGTCAGTTAGCTACTTGGCATGTCAGTTAGCTACTTGGCATGT
>MJUU01011438.1:190586-205632 GCA_002080025.1 Modiolus philippinarum
CCTGTCCCAAGTCAGGAATATGTTGGTGATTGACTTGTCCGTGTCTTCTTATAAAATTTTAGTTTCTTGATATTTGGGTTATTGGATGTGGTTTGTTTCCATTGATTTATTCACTTTTCTACCTTTTTGGGGCCATTTAGGGCTTGCTATATGGTTTTAGGTTCCTCACTGTGTTGAAGACTGTACGGTGACCCCTAGATGCTTTGTTTTGGGTCGTTTTAACCTGGATATGGGATGTTGTCTCCTTGGCATTTACCCCATTTCCTTTCTTTTTCATATTTGTATGGTCATGCCATATTGTATGATGCATTTTCAGACCTATTGGGTAACAGCTTCCTTTAACCTACTTCGTCACTTCATGACACTTCACATTATAGAGAATTTTCACTGCAGTGGTAAAGGTATAATCTTGAAATTTTGTCAGAAGCCTGCATGTTGCATTTTCAGACCTATTGGGATACTAGTTCCTGTTTACAGATTTACTCAATTTTTGGCATGGTTCAATTTAAAGAGAAAATTTTCGCTTTAAATGTAAATTACTAGATTCTGTTTGTTTCTTAAGGATTATATCGTTGTGTACATATACTTTATTAACTCCGCACTTGTACTGTGTGCACACCTGTATTGTGTCCACACATAATTAAATTTGCACTTACCATATTGATACAGGGTTCAATGAGCAGGCTGCTAGTCGGCGACAGCTCTTGTTTCAATGAAAGTTGTTCTAATTGTTTTCTTTATGCAACTAATTTGTGCAGCTGAAAGTTTGACTTGTTCTGCATGACTTGTTGTCCTTTTAGCATTGCTGTAACCCTACATGGCTTGACATTACTTCCAACCCTACATGGTTTGTTATAATTTTCCAGTTATAATTTTCCAACCCTCTATGATTTGTCAGTGCTTTTAAATGCCCAACATGGTTTGTCAAAGCATTTTTTTCTGAACATTTCTATTTGTACACAGTTCGTCAGCACATCTTGCCCAACATGGTTTGTCAGTGTTTCTAATCCTACAAAGTTGATCAGCACTTGCCCTACATTGTATACATAGGTTTTCATCTGCAGATTCGTGGGAAGCAATGCTTAGGATCATCCGGGACTGGTCTGTTTATTAAGAAATAATTTTTCATTCACAAAGGATGAAAATTTTTAACTAAATGTGATGCTATATGAGTATATGTATAGTTGTGTTATCCAAAGTTTTTTGTGTACTGATCCTTGCTGACAAAAGATATTATCGTTTCACCAAGAAAGACGTTTGGACTTGTTGAAATACCAGCATTTAAATAGATTTTTGATAGTATGCAATAGAATAGATTTCAATCTTGTAGAACACCTGAAAAAAAAAGAACTTGTTGAAAATGTCGATAAATCTTTATGATTAAGAATACTAATCAGTTGTTCCAAGTCTTTAAAGTACAATTGTTCTTTCTAAAATACATTTTTCACTGTTTTTTTCCGCCATTGTTTTAATTATTTCCTTTGATTCAGTGTTTTGTTTGAGAATACTATATTGTCATTGGTCCAGTTGGCTGCCTTGACAACCAGCTTCCCTCCCGGTTAACTGACAGCCACTTTATGTACATAGACTTGGGGGAATGACAAAAAAAGTTGAAATAATAAAATACATCCGTTGCAGCATTTCTTCATTAATTTTATCATTTGAAATATTTGTCTGGGAAGAAGATCAATGTGTCTGATGCGTTTTAACTGATTGAGACATTCTGCATATAAAGCAGACTCTGATGCACACGGAGCAGATAATGCAATCACATCTTGCAAAAGCATTTTTATTGCATCTAGAATATTGGCTTATAGCCGTCTCTCTTTGTAACTCCTTAAGGATTTGTAATGTGCATGTGTAATTTCCCTTTAAATGTTGTTTATTGATATCCTTTGTATAAAGATCGTATTAATTTCAAGTTCAGACACCAATTAATGGATTTGATTTGGAATTGAATGACTTGATGATTTCATCAATAATATTGCAGTTTTCCTGTTCTGAATATGAACATCATTATTTAATAGTTAAAATATGCCAGAAATATGGACTTTTTCCCCCTGATTTCCTCAATCAATTAAGAAATTTGCTTCTACCTAGCTTCATGAATTTCAGTTGAACAACCTGGCCATACAAATCTACAGCTGTGAAGGTTTGACTGTTTTTACTTCAGCCATACATGCCAATGGAAAAATCTCAGGTAAGTTGAATGGTCACACCTGAGCAACTGTAGATTTAATGACCAGCTGGAAAGAAAATTTATGAAGCTGTTTTTGAAATTGGTAGAAGCAATTTTTAGACTGATTTAGGAATAGGTCATAGTGGATCTGCTGTAATAGAATAATATTGCCGTTGACTGAAGAAGCCCTCTTTAAATGGAGAAATTACTTACGTTCTAGAATCATCATAAAACACTGTTACATTTTCTATCAGTGTCCATTGATTAAAAAATAGATAGAATTGCTGTTAGACGCTTGTTTTGGAAAAACAAGCTTTGACATGCAAAACAAATTACTTTAAAGAATTCCTATGTGATTATTAAGAATTAAGGATGTTCAAGACATTAGGGACAATGATTTTTTGTTCATGTAGGATAAAAGTATAATGTCTCTGCTAAAATTTTTCACAGATTCGCGATAAAATATCCACCAACTCTACAAGTGCTTTGATATAGCTAGGCAGAACTTTATTACTGTCATCGTTTTGTTCCAGACTTAATATTGTCAAGAGACCTTATGTTTTTTATGGTACTGTAATGACTAATTTTATTCCGAGCTTTAGCAAATAACTGTCATCAAGTTGTAAAATCATGGATACAAACAGAATGGATTTAGTGTATGTAAAAACAGCTAGACTTGTGGATAATGTCACCGTGTAGTTATATGTCTGTAAATTTACATAATAGCTTTAACAAGCATGGCGAATAATCAAACATAGCATGCAAAGGGATAAGGATTATTGAGTATGTATTTTTGGAAAATTAACGTGGGATTTCAGTTCTGTAATGTGGTAAGATTGCATAAAATTTCTATTTTTCGAAAGAAAAAAAAATGATAAATTGTCTCTGATAGATATTAGTTTATCTGTATGGGAGTTTTGTACAATGTATTATACTTATTGCAGTGTCATGATGAGGAAACTTATCTTTATTTTGATTATTTGTATTTTTGGAGTCACAGGATAAACATTTAACAATTTCTGTCAGTTGTAGGATCTTGTCCTTAGAAAATAAATGTTTAAAAAATGCTTGCCTTCATGGAGGAGAGCATGAAATCACATAGTGTCTGATGACTTACAGTCAGATTATCACTGCAGGGAAATTTTGTAGGTTTTAAGCATTAAAGTGAGGAAAAGGCATTGATTGTACAAAAGAACCCTTCAAAATGGTGCACAAATTTGTTGTAGAAAAAAAACCTCTACAAGTTTGTTGTATGAAAGAACACTTTAAAATGGTTCACAAAGTTTGTTGTAGAAAAAACCCTCAAAATGGCTCACAAAGTTTGTTGTAATAAAAACATTCAAAATGGTTCACAAAGTTTGTTGTAGAAAAAAACCCTTCAAAATGGCTCACAAAGTTTGTTGTAATAAAAACATTCAAAATGGTTCACAAAGTTTGTTGTAGAAAAAACCCTTCAAAATGGTTCACAAAGTTTGTTGTAGATAAAAAACCCTTCAAAATGGTTCACAAGTTTGTTGTAGAAAAAACCCTTCAAAATGGTTCACAAGTTTGTTGTAGAAAAAACCCTTCAAAATGGTTCACAAAGTTTGTTGTAGAAAAAACCCTTCAAAATGGTTCACAAGTTTGTTGTAGAAAAAACCTTCAAAATGGCTCACAAAGTTTGTTGTAGAAAAAACCCTTCAAAATGGTTCACAAAGTTTGTTGTAGAAAAAGCCCTTCAAAATGGTTCACAAAGTTTGTTGTATGAAAGAACTGTTCAAAAAGGTTCACAAGTTTGTTGTATAAAAGAACCGAACCCTTCAAAATGGTTCAGAAGTAAGAGAACCCTTTAAAATGGTTCACAAGTTTGTTGTATAAAAGAAGCTGGTCACAATGTTGACAAATTGGTTGTATGAAAAGGTCCACATGTCTATTGTAAAGTCTTATGAAGCCAACACAACAGTGATTGCCAGATTATCCCATATCACACTATAATGATTCAGAAAATTCTGGTTACATTTACATACAAATACATATGTATAGATATTAAGGTGTTTTAAAGTGTTGTACTTTTATTGACAGGTTAGTGTAACAGTTACAGAATATATGGAGGCAGTTTCATGACTCTCTGAACAGAATGCCTTAAAACTCAGTATGTATAAAAAATGCATAACAAATAGCATGTTAAAATGGATATTGTCCAAGTTTCAAATCACATTCTCCTTTGCCAAAATTTTTGATATGTTATTTAAGTGCTGACACACAATAAAAGAAAAAGTGAAATAATTTGAAATTGGTACATTTAATTGCTCTGAACAAGATAAAGGGGTATTTGGCAGAAATTCACACAAAATTTTTGAGAGAAATGTGGGCCTAGACCTGTTTTATTACATGATAAAACAAAACAAAAAATATACTGTATATTTAAATGATTTTAAATACCTTACAAATGAATACACAAGTAAATTTATGTATGACAATACACAACAAGCTGTAACTTGAAATAATAGACAATTTTATAGACTAAATAAAATCCATATGGTAATTTAAATACCTGTCTGGGGTGTCCCAAGCCAGGTTCTAGATAATGGCTGGCCCTTCAGCTGTGTAACCCTATACAATTTTGTAACAATTATCCTGTGCAATTCTGCATAGGAACTTGCAGACATAGTTCTTTTTTTAAACAAATATTTTTTTTATCTGATAAGCTGACCTTGGCCTTTGATCTTTTCCTTGTTAGTGTTTAAAGTAGCATGCATATTATCTGATAAAAGGTGTGCACAGACAGGGAGGGGTCAATAGGTGCAGACGAGAACACATTAGTAAATAGGCATTCAATTTCAATTATGGTGATAAATTACAGCTGTTGACTTTATCAAAATGGGGCACTAGGCAATTCTCAGGTGAAGTACGTCAGGGTAACATAAGGATAACATTTATACAGGTAAAAATAAATGTCCCTGATGGTAGGGAGCTTATCAAATTTAATTCATGCTCAATTAAGTGGTCACAAATCATTGCTGGGGGTCTCTATCTTCATTAACATTCCAGAGTCTGTGTTAGCTGAGTGCATAGAGGGGGCTCCATATACATTTATTATTTTCAATGCAAAGCACATTAAAAGATAGTAAAGATACAAATTAAAACATGAAGTGGTCAATTCCATGATCCTCAATAAATGGAGCTGTATTTTGGATCAAAAATAAGTGTCCAGTACAGATAGGCTTAAACACTTATTTAGTGAAGTTAAAACAATAGAGGGTTTGTTGAACAAATTTGAGGCAACTTATGGCGGATTTCCTGGATGATTAACATATTTTATTTGCTATTCTTCAATGAACATACGAATATTCCTCCAGTAACACCTACAAAACTCCTTAACTCCTGTCTTTTGTCTTCTCGTCAAGCAATCAAGCTTCTATAGAATTCTATTGTATACCAATTTGTCATCAGTGGAGTATCAAGGTAAACCCCTTCAGGCAGTACAAATTGGTATACAAAAGAATTCTATAGAAGTTTGATTGCTTGACGAGAAGAAAAGACGGGAGTTTAGAAGGAGTTTTATAGGTGTTACTAGAGGAATATTGGTATGTTCATTGAAAAATTGCAAATAAAATAATTTAATCATTTGGGAAATCCGCCATAACTGAGTAATCCAGATTCACAATATTTGGTCCTGCTAATAAGATGTATTTGTGTCAACTTAGAAGTACTCCAGACTTCTGAGATACAAGTTATAAAGTTATAAAGTTCTTTATTAACCAATCAAGGGCCCTCAATGGGACATATGACAATACAAACATACATGATTAAATAATAACAAATCATACACAAAAACAAAAATATCATTAAACATACTGATCGTATATTATAAATAATGATGTTTTATATATATTCATTTTATTTCAATGTCATGCCAGGGCGCACCGAGACCATGTACACGGTATGACTATTGTAAAATTATTTCATATAAATACATAAGTTTTCTTTAACTATTATTATTATTTTATTATTTTTTTTTTTGTATATATATACATATTAATCCATTCATTGATCACACATTAACCTTCCCGTGTCTAATGCACTAAACCAAGTTTTAGGTCAGTTTAATACAAGAATGGGTGTTTCTTCTATAGTTTCTTTACTGTGTGTCACTGTATGAAAATTGTTTCTCTTAACTAAGAAGTATAAAAATGTTCTTCTCCTTTGTGCTGTAAAGGATTCCAGTTTGCAAAGTTATTTGCCTGAGGTCGGTATTTTTTCTCTGCTTCTTCTTGCTCCTCCACCACTGAAATTAATTTAATTTGAAATATATCAGCTGCATACTGTGGAAAATGGAGTTATGAACACTATATGTTGATCAACAGGACTGAAAATCTGCTTAATTCCTTCAATAATGGACTAAATCATCATAAAATTGATCAATTGTTTTGCACTTAAAGATAAAAAAAAAAATAACAACCCTCCCTCCCCCACCAGCTAAATAATCATTTAATAAATAAAACATTGCATAATAAGTTGAATAGTAAATAAATTGAATGGTAAAATTTTGGGATCAGTGATTACCAAATATTTTAAGAATCAATAGAACTTAATGTTTAATATAGATCTAGGTTAAATACGTGATCTGAAAAAGTAGTGTGGACAGGTAATAGGCATTGATCACATGACTTTTATATATAGATAATAAATACACATTGTTCTAGTTTTGTTGTAAGAAGTCCTTATCATTGGTCTTTTCCTGGGGAATGGTGCTGTGGACTATGCATCTGAATATTTAAACTTTGTTGTTTAATTAAATTAAATGAGTCAACTGAACCAATGCCTGGTGTGTCTAAGTTTGTACAAATCTTCTGTTTTATTATCTCTGCATATTCATTGTCATAAGCATCCATTCCCCCTTTCAACAAAAAATGTTGTCCCCTGTTCTTAATCAGTGTCAAAGTAGGGTACCCACCCCAATCCCAGTGTAATTCACCCAAAGTTTTGAAATGGTTTAAGATATGTAGGAAATAGAGTTTTGCTATTTGAATGTAGAGTTCTAAGTTTTCCTTTTGTTGCAAATAATGAAACATTGAAAAATCAATTATTTGTGCTTCTTAATTTTTTTTAAAATCATCTTATCCAAAGGTTCAGTGTGAGCTGATGTCATCACTTGGTACGTGTGTCCCATCTGTCATCGGTTACCTTTTCACCTTCTGAAACCGCTGAAGCAAATTCAAACAAACATATGATAGGAATAGTGGCTAATTTTTGAGAGGCTTTTTTTCCTATTGGGATAAGTTCATGAAATAATTCCTCACCAAAAAATTCTAAGATTTAAAAGCAACCATTTATTACTGTAATTCCAGAGATAAAATACTGGCGCAGGGATATTGACTCAATTTCGCAAAGTACCCCCCCCCCCCCCCCCCNCAAATATATATCTATGATACTATTGAAGCAAATGTAACTATAACTGAACTACCATGCTGTGTTGAAGGTAGCTCATTTCAGCTGGATCTAACAAAATTAGACAATAAAGCTAAACATTTGGACCCTTTTGGTAACATTATTTTCAATCGTCAGCTTTGGCATGATTTTGAAGTGCTATGTCAGGTGAGCAATAAGGGATCAGTATCTGAGCCTCTAAGTTTATAACCTATGATCATGAATCTTTTTATATTGATTTCTCATGAGACGAGAAAGTTAATCCTTTTGGGATTGAAGTCCACATTCCTGTGCAAAGTTCTTTTATGTTTTTATGTAAAATATGTTACAACACTGTAGTGCTATTGTTGTGTATTCCTTTGGATATTTTTCATTGAAGAGTAAAGGTACATGTGCTTAATTTAGGGTTTTTTTTTTGCCTTTACAGAAGAATACTGTTGAAATAAAACCCATAGTAAATCTTAAACCTCCATGATTAGTTTTAAGTCTTGATTGTCTTTGCAAAAAAGGGTTCAATGGGTTTGAACCAGTTTATTTCTTAGAAATTCTTTCAAGTTTTACGCTTGTGATACCTACATTGTATTCACTGCTTACCTGTTAAGTGAGGGCTGTAAAATGCAACATTGTAGAGGGAGGGGGGGGAGGGGGGACTTTTATTTTGTATCACATTTTTATGGAGAGAAATAATCGACAATAGTAAGAAACTGGTAAAATATTTGGTTGATTTTACAAACTATTAATTCAGAGACTTATAATAGGTATTGTACAATTACAATGCTAGTTTGATGAAGTTCTGCAAAGATTTCATTAACTGTGTTTCTATAGAACATTCTAATTAATATTACCAATAGAAATTTCCAAAAATTAAATAATATAATTTTTTTTTTGCTGATGCAAATCACTGAATGGTGCTCGAGCTATTGATTCATCCTAAGTTTGTTCTAAGTTTTAAGGAACATGAGAGCTATAAGACTCTGATTTCATTTTATGAAGATGTAGAAATTGGTCGTAAATTAATTTTTGTCTAGCCACCTATTATGCGATGACAATGGCAGCCATTATATATGATTGTTATGTCGTAATTATGATACCAGTATACATATTAATGGCGAATCCTGTATTGATATAAACTATGCCTAACGATTCCAACAGTTCTGTTTATATCAACATATATTTTGCTGTCTAGACCAGACAAGAAATTTGTAGATCGACTACTGATTATCTTCAATTTTCTTTGAATAACATTTTCTTTTACACAAAAGAAAAAAAAATTGACACCTAACAGAATTCTGTTTTGAAGTCAAAGTAATTTAGGAAAATGTTTGAACTTGTTCTATACTTATTGGTTTGCCCAGAAGTTCATACATGTCCCTGAATTACTATTAAAACTATATTGGACAAGGCAGGCATCAAAATTATTTTATTTTCAGTGAAGCAACACTCATTTTCATAATGAGAACTTTTTTGTGATTTGAAATTATTAATGAAAACTGTGCTTGTATATATTCGAAGTTTTTTTTTATTGAAACTGAAAAGACCAGCACCAAAGTTGTATAGGTATTGGAAATTATTCACCTGTTACCTGAAACTGAATTATTTTTTTTGCTTCATGGCTAACAAATCTTGCTATTGGTGTATGGCGCTGTATGTTGCTTAACAAAATTAAATTACTTCATTTGATAAATTTATCCTATTGGTCTTAGTAACTGCAGGTGACAGCAGTTAATTTTGATATTCCAGAAGATTTTTTGGTTAAAGGGTGTCTACTGCAGGTGGTATAAGGGAGATAACTCAAACTTTTTTTCCAATGAATTTGCTAACATGGGATAAATATTATTCACATGTTTTTGCAATTACACAACTTATGGGTGAATGATTAGGAAATTAGATTTCTTTACTAGAGTTAAAGTTTGTTTCAATTAAATTGATAGGTTATTTTTTATATTGAATCATTTGTAAACTACTGCAGAAGCCAGTTTAGAGCTTCTTTTTCATAATTATTACAAAAAGTCGTATTATTTTGTAGAATATTGATAAATGGGAAAAAATCAAGAGTCCTAGGAATATTTTACTCATGTAAAATTGTCTTTAGCAGATTCCAATAGAAAACGAATTAATTTTCTTGACAAAATCCAAAACAAAAACATATAAAACAACTCCTAGCACACTGCAATCTTTTTAGCCATCTTTTTTTTTCAGTTTGCTCGGTCTTGGATTCAGGTTTTTGGTGGAGCTTCTAAATAAGCCAGTTGCATAAAAATGTTTACAACAGATTAATTTTCGTGCTTCATAACTGAAGGCAAGAATAGTGAAGTAAAACTTCTACAAAAATTTTCCTGTTTATATTAATTTATATAAGAACCTGAGGTCGTAGTCTATTTAATATTTGTATATCATATCTGAAGCAAATGATTATTACACAAGCTTATTTCTATGAATGTAAACATTACTTATACCCTGTGTACAACAAATCTAAATTAAAGTACATTTTATATATATTGACTAGTAGGAGAATGAACAATGCATGCTAATTTCTCCATAATACATTGAAATCATTTTGATTTTTTATGACCACTAAAATTTAAAAGTTTCGTTTTGTATAACACTTTATTGTAATTGTTGAAAGGCATTCTAGTTGATAAGATCTTTATTATTAGGGATATTGTAAAAGTGCTATTGTCTTTGGGTCCAATTTTCATGTTTTTCATTGTTTGCTTTAACCACAAAATTATGTTCCCAACAGAATGCATTTTTCTCGAAAGTTTCAATGCATAAAATTATAAACCAAGAATTTAGTGATATTTATGAAAACAAAGAAAATTGATGTCAACAAATAAATGCACTTCCACAGTACTTTGTAGTTAAGAATGCCACCCAACATCACCAAAGCAAGTAGAAAAAATAGGGTCCTTAACAGTCATTAGAACTGAGGACACGGGACTCATAACTTTGTTCATTTTTTACTTGCTTGTTTAGTTTTATTTGTTCTTATTGTCGCAATTTTCTGTGTTAGTTTTTATGACAATAAATAATTAAAATTGAAGTTAAATATTTGAATTTGTATAAAACTGTGGCCCTAATGGCACTACAAGAGGACCAACACAGCCTATCAAATACTGTTTTTTTTCTGTCTCTCGGTCTTCTTTTTGGAGTTGTTTAAGAAATATTTTTGAGTGCATATGTACTGAAACAGACATATGTATCCTTGATATTGACATTCACAACAAAAAAAATAACTATGTAAATTACATGATTTTTATCACATAAGGTTTCATTGAAGACCAATACACTCTGTTGTTTACCGGAAGTGGTCTGTGCTAGGGTCTTAGTGTTACTACATGTAAATAGGACTGAATCATATAATTGAAAATATATGATCGGTAATAGGATGAATCATTTAGAGAACTGTATTGTCATCGGGGAACATGTGTCGTTGACAATTTCAAAAATAAACATATTTCTCAGAAAATGGATTTTTTGATGCAAAGTTATGTGTATTATATTAGAAAGGCAAAGTTTTTTTCTTTTTAAAAATTTGTAGGGAATTCTATGTTTGTGTTTTTCTGAAATATGAAACAAGGATCTTCATGATGTGACTGTATTCTTAGTGCAAAGGTGAAAAGAAAACATACGGCAGTAAACGTAACCAATTCACGTGACGGAAATTAACTATGAAGACTGTCTAATGTTTTATTTGTCTGAAGTTCCAGTAAAAAATTATGTTTTGACGGGATCTGTTGCTGTTTGTTAATCCATTTATCATGTATCTAAAAGTGGTGATATATCGAATGATTTCTTGACTTCTTTTTACTTAAATTTCATTGGATAGACCTAGAGAGAGTTACGTAATATTGTATTTTTTAGGATGACTAGTCGCTTAATTATGCTACAGCAGGGGACAAAATCAATGTGTGAAAAGGAAGTTTGGTGGTACATCCCAGCAACCAATAGAAATCATTGTTACATCTAGATGTTGGATCATAGTCATGTCGAAAATGGTGTCTACAAATCTACAGACGTTTTTCCGTTGTTAATTTTTTACGTGATAAGGAAAAAATACCAAGGTAAATGTTTGTCTGTTTTAAGGATTTATTCTATCTTTAGTAAGTATACAATTTTCTATTTTTAACATTGACACATGTTTGACAGTATAACTTATCACCGAAACTGTGTGTTATATTTGTGATGAACATTTGACCTTTTTAAACTTGGTCAGTAACCATACCTAGGTGGATATTTATACCATATATTGTTTTTACACTTTTGCAGGTAAAATGGAATCTTGTTTTGACATTTAAAGATGTTTTGATTCAAGTCTCTGGCCAAGACATGAATGAATTGTTTTAAATTCTTGTTTTTTTTCTGCTGGAGACTATTTATTTGAATGAATTGTATCATGTGCAAGATTTTACAAATTTGCCATCTCTGTATTAAGGAATAAATCTTGTCAGGATTCACACTATTAAAGCATACATGTAGTTTTAAAACAAATGTGATATTAAAGTGTTGGACAGGTTTTCTCATAAAAGTTGAAGTCCTCACTATGATCTGCTAATCTGTATTCAACATACATATTTGGTATTCAGGATGGGTTATGATCCATTGAGAAAACAATTGACAGATTCCTTATTGCATAAGTTGTGCCCCAAAAAACTGTTTAAAACTGTTTATAGATATTTTCAAAGCACTTTACCAACTGGCAAAAAAAGGTTTTTATGTAACATTTCTCAGCAAATTGCAAACCATTTTTAATCCTATCCACTGTAAGACATGGGCTATACAGTTAGACCTCTGTGTCTACACTTATCACACATTTTTATTGCATTTATTGTCAAATTTGAACTACACTGTGGAAGTACTTTTATTCATGGACATCAATTTTTGTGGCTTTGATAAATATCACTATTTCGTGCGCACTTAAGTTCATGGTTTCGAATTCTATGCATTAAACTCCATGCAAAAAACACATTTCGTCCCTTTTGCCTGATAGGGCCATTTAAACTATTGTCAATTTTTTGAGCTTCTCATCTGTGTCATTAGCTCTTCCAGAGACCACTTGACCAAAAAAAAGAAAAAAGAAAAAAAATATACGATCCAGGTAAATATTTGCATTTCCCAATTTCATAATGCAGCAATAGATACTATACTTAAAATATATATGTTTCCTTCTGAGTGTTTTATGATGAAGTGTGTTAAAGTTGAATTGCTTTCTTCACCCAACCAGTGTCAAGTGACTCAAGGAAGCAGGAAATTTAGTTCTTATATCTACATTTCGAGGACAGAAGGGAGATTTACACAAGAAAATCTGGGTAAAATATAAATACCAGTTGTTTTTCCATTGGTTATGCATTTTGTATTCTTTTAATGAATTTCTAGGATTGATTGTACGAATTCTGTATTCTTGAAAAGCATTTCTACGTTGAATATATTCTTATACAGGTCTGAGAATGACTTCTATGTACTGTCTTTTGCTCTTTTATATTTAAAAAAATAAAAATAATTCAAGAGATTTTCCGACATATTTTCACAGGTATGGTTGAAAATTAAAGAAAACTATTTATATACAGTATTAACAGATTTCAGCATTCATAGTAAATTTGTTCATAACAATCAGACACGATAAAGCTGAATATATATATATGGAAAGGATAAAATCTACCACACCTTTTACTAATGTCTAGCAATCTCCATTCTTATAATCAATGTTTTATAATCCGTTGGAACACGAACCTTGTCATCAAATACAACTGTTACAGACTGGCTTGTCTGACGTTTATATGATTATCTGATCTACAGTGACCTTTAGGAACGTCCAGACGATATTGATTTACCCAGGTAACTGACCGGGGATTGATCATGGCTGACCACCACTATAACATTGTGGAATTAAAATTCTGCTGATTCGGATCTGTGTAAATTGTCTTAACAAGGTTTGTTTGTCAAAGACTTTCTATTGAATTTCTATTATTGGGTTTTTAATTATTGAACAGATGTGTGTTGTGATAGCGATGATAGATTTTCCTAGGATAAATTCAATCCATGATTATTTGTAGATCACTAGGTCTTTACCTATATGCCTATCTTGGCATACAAAATCGAATGGATTTTTACCTAATATAGACTTTTTCTTCTTATTGTTATGTTTTTTCAATTGATATTTTGAGAGAGAAAAAAAAAAGAATGTTCTTATCATGCTGTAGATGTTTTTTTTTTCCTTCTTAGGGGGGAAGGGGGTCAAATTGCAAATTTCTGCTTAAATACAGGCATTTTTTAAATCATGATATTTTGTTGAATGCAGATTTATGCGTTTCTAGTGCAGTTAAAGGAGTTCATCCTCGTTACATCTCGATCTTTAGGACCAGGCTAAATTTCGTTAATTAGTGAGAATGGCAATATATCAAGAAAAAATAACAGAGAAATTATGTAATCCTTTAAACATGATGGTGATAAGTGAGAGACTGCAATTGAAGAGAGGCAGTATCTTGGAGGAGCACTGTACATATTGCATTATGTTTTTTTACATTACCTTCATGTCATTAGTTATACCCCCGCCCCAGCAAACAAAGTTTGGGAGTATATAGGAATCACCCTGTCTGTCTGTCTGTCAACGTGTCCGGCCATTTACCTTGTCAGTGCATGTTCTCCTAAACGGCTGCATGGATTTTGATGAAATGTTACACAGTTGTAGTACACCATCTGACGATGTGAATGAAGTAATATGGTTGCTGCCCGAAATTTTGAAGGGGAGATAATTTGTCTGAATATTATGCTGCAAAAGGGGGGAACCATGTCGGTGCATATTCTCTTAAACCGATACTTGGATTTTTATGAAATGATAAACAGTTGTAGTATACCACCTGAAGATGTGCATGAAATAATATGGTTGCTGTTCCAAATTTTGAGGGGGAAAAATTCTTCTTTGAATATTTTCTGGAAAAAAGGGGGAGGTATATCATTGTGTTCATACTTGTATTGTGTCCACATTTGTACTGTGTCCACAACTGTTTTGGTGTCCACACACACACACACCTAAATTTACACTTGCCATATTGATTAAGAATTGGCTGCCAGTCGGCGACAGCTCTAGTATTCATTCCCTGTCCATTAAAGTCTGGGGTATATCTATTGCTTGATACCCTTGTGTGTCCATCTTTCTGCTGATCAGTCAGAGGTTTCTGACCTGTAAGTAGTTGGAAAGAGTTTGGGAATTATCCCCCTTTAAACATGCTTTATGAACATACTTTCTAAAAGACAACAAAACATTCTGTACATCAAGATTGGATTAAAAATGAAATTATGTAAATTCTTTTAACCTTGTACTTTTATAATAGAACTTGTTATCTGTTGTAGACCATCACTTTAATCTTACCTCATCCATTCTATTTTCAATGTTTTAAACTGATAAAAAACTATTGACATTTAAAACTAATGTAAAAATATTTTTACCCAAGCCGGGAA
>MJUU01011438.1:207682-223176 GCA_002080025.1 Modiolus philippinarum
GTCAATTTATGGTCATGTTTTGGCACAGACAGCACAGAGCGCATGCTTGTGCCAATGAGATTTTTTGATATGTTAAAAGTATAAAGAATTGCCACGTTTTCATGCAAAAATCTCATTGGCACAGGCATGCGCTCTATTTCCAGTACTGAAATATGTAAGGAATTTGGTAATTTTAGTCCATTTTTGTGAAAATGCCTATGTTTGTCAAATTTTGGAGTTTATTTTTATCTACAAACAAAATAGACTTGGGCAAAACCTGTCGAAGTTTATTATATACTGATATTGAATTGAATTTTAAGACATAATTTTATGAAATATAAGTATCTTAATTTTAGGGGCCAAAAATACCCCTTACCCTACATACTCCTTTATTTTCAAGTGGATGAGAATTTAAAAAAAATTGTTGCTGTTGTTTGTATGGCCTTATTAAGGGACAGCATGGGTAGCATGTGTTTCTATTGGTGTGAAAGCTATGAAATGTCAAGGTATATAAAACATCTGCTCTTGAAATGTCCATATTACTGACTGCTTCACAACAACATCTTAACTTGAACAGGATTCTTTGACTGCTTAAATGTTTGGTATAACATGTATATACCGTAAATTGGGATATTTTGGCAGTTTTGTGCTAAAATGTGCATATTATTTTCAAATGTTTAATTTTGGTGCATTGCTAATACAGCTGTGTTTTATTTTGGCACTTTTTTTAAAAAAAAAAAAAGACGGGAAAATGTACAAAAAACAGTTCATGTCCATTTCGTAAGTAAATTTATTTTCAGTTTTGATAGAGAATAAAGGAAATCAACTATGTATTTTGAAAAATTAGACTTATTTCAATTTCAGTAATATATATAATATTGTTTTTCTTCCAGATTTTACTTACAATACTTACTGATACCATTTCTGAATTTCCAAATCAATATTTTAATTTTGGAGCATTATAGATTTGGGTTAAATTTTGGCACTTTGAAGGTTTGAGCCAAATACACCAAAATAAAACAACCTCTAAAGTTTCCCGATTTACGGGTATATTACATGTATGAAAAAATATTTATTTTATAATGTCCCCAAACGAAGTTTGGGAGACATATTGTGTTTATTTATTGATTGATTTAATCCTGCATTGTCTGTTGGTTTATTGGACAGTAACTCCTTCACAACCGTAAGTCTGATTTCACCAAACTCTCGGGACATTTTCTTCTATGATTTACCTGAATTTTACTTCAGCCAACAAGTAGTCAATGAAACTAATTTTTTAATTTCTAATATCATATAAAGTTTATTTTTAGTTACATTTGCAAGGATTTCCATTGCTGATAGAGTCTGATGTTCTACAAGATCCAGTATTTTTATGTCTGCTGCCCTCTCCCTGAGACCATAACTTGTGACACCTAATTAGGTCCCAGGTTTTGGCCTTAGGATTAAGGCAGATCTGACAATGTCAACACAGCAAGTTAGAGTCCCAGGTTTTGGCCTTAGGATTAAGGCAGATCTGACAGTGTCATCACAGCAAGTTTGAGTCCCAAGTTTTGGCCTTAGGATTAAGGCAGATCTGACAGTGTCATCACATTGAATTTGAAGGAAGATGATTACAATACTCGAGAGGCAGCAACATGCAGAAGAAAAGGTATGAATTTTTCCTGAAATTTGCCTTCAAGTCGAAGCCTTTACATTTTGTACTGACAGTTGGCTAGTAGGAACACATTGCTATGGGAAAGCAAATGGTTCAAAAAACATCTATGGGATATTTTCCTCTTCAAAGAAGACTTCAGAATTGAAAATCAGTATGTTACTTTTGCATACCTGAGCTAGGCCAGACTTCAAAATGTATGTGCCAAGGAAAACCTGACACTTTTATTATATGCATCCAAGGTCCATTGTAGACACAGTGGCTTACCCCAGAGAGATAGGTGCATATCAAACAATACTCAAAGTCACAGTTATCCAAGAAGTATGTATATTATGAATAGTCATCCTTTGAGAGAAATTATTATCATTAAGATACTTTATGGAGATTGGGCTTATTTTACAAATAAGGTAAACTAGGTATTGGAAAAAACTTATTAAATATCATTAAAAACAATTTGAAAATACTGAAAACTCTTTCAAATACAAAGATATGTTCTCAAAACCATTTAATGTAAATAAAGGTGTCAGACAAGGGGATTGTATAAGTTCTATTTTATTTAATATTTTTATTAATGATATTAGCGAAATATTCTTAGAAAAGAATTGCACACCTATTAAATTGATTGATTCAAACTTAGGAAGTTTGCTCTTTGCAGATGACTTAATTATAATATCTGAAACAGCTGATGGCTTACAAAATAGCCTAAATTCACTGTCTGAATATTGTGACAAATGGCAATTGACAGTTAATGTTAATAAATCTGAAACCATGATTTTTCAGAACAACCCAGGTAAAGTGGATAAATCTTTTATAAAATATAAAAGTGAACAAATAGAAAATGTTAATGAATACAAGTTCTTGGGCTGTGTTATTTCTAGAAATGGAAATCTGACTATCTGTAGTCAAGACTTGGCAAACAAGGCTAGAAAAGTTCTGTTTTCCATAAAATCCTTTACCTCAAATTTTAGTAAAATACCTGTAAAAGCTTCATGTAAATTATTCGAAATGCTTTTTCGTCCTATATTAACATATAATTCAGAAATTTGTTTTATGGATACATATATACAAATATATAGAGCCAAAATTAGAGCTCAAAAAAACAATAGAACTGTAGATGAATTGTCTTTTATTGATAAATCCCCCTTTGAAAAAATACATTTAAACAATAAAAGACAAATCCCCCTTTGAAAAAATACATTTAAACTTAAAAGTACACTTGGTACAAAAAGAACTTCGCCTAATTTTGTTGTTAGACAAGAAATTGGATTGTTACCAGTGGAATCTGTTATCAAATATCAATCCATTTTGTACTTCTCGAGACTAAATAATGATGGATTAAATCCACTTCTCACCGCAGCTTTTAATTTAACTAAACTTTTAGATAAAGAAGGAACTAATCATGGTACACATATGCCAGTGAAATTATAAAAGAAAACAAATTAGATATAAAACAGTTAAATAATTATAAAACTAAGAAAAACACCCCAAAACTAAAGAAGAGTATTAAAAACACAGTCTTAAAATATTATAATAACCTGGTAAATACAAAAATTCAATAATTAAATGAAGACAACAAAAACTTCCTTTATAAATATTTTAATGAAAATATTGAAACTTTTTATTTAAACCACCCTTATAAAGAAACAAGAAAAATTTTGACTAAATTTAGAGTTAGCACGAGTTATTAATTGAATTAGGAAGATACAAAAAGATCCCTAGGCAGCAAAGAGTATGTAAACTCTGCAATATAGTAGAAAAAGAAATACATTTTTTCTTTAGTTGTAAAATTAATAATCAACTTCGAACAAATCTTATAACAAAATTTAATAGAAATAATAATAACGAGTTTAGTTTAAAAACTTTTCACCAGCAACTAGCTATTATCCTTAGCCCATCAACACCTGAGGATATAAATACAGTTGTCTCTTTTATTAGACAGTCATTAGAACTGAGGAGAGGAGACCCTTAGCTGATATATATCTTCACTGTATTTGTTTTATTACATTATGTTTTTGTTTGATATATGTTTGTATTGCCATAACCCAAATGGGTTCTTTGTCTGCAATTTTCAATAAATAAAATAAATAAAAATTAATCATATAATTGCAAAATAGTTTGAAATTTTACATACAATATGATACTTCTCTCCAATGCTTTATGAAGTTTGAATTGGTTGTGACTGTTTCAATTCAGCATGTATTTGATAAAGCACTGTGCTATTTTCTGCTAAATCTATTCGGAATTTATCATTTTAGAAAAAGATAACATCTCTTTATCCTGATTGTATTGTATCCACTTTTGATAGTTAAATTTAAAAATTTTGAAAAGCTCGGCAAGCCTCGTAATAAAAATTTCTGTCTCTAGTGAGAAAAATATGGTAATGAATGGAATCTTATGGTGTAATTTATAATTATTGCATTGAATTCACCATCAATCTAAAACTGAAGAAAAATGACATCAAGTTTTATCAAATGACAATCAGATATTTTATCTGAGTAGGATAACAGTATTTGATTATTGCCAATCAGGATTGAAATACTTAGGTATTTTGTTGATCACAAGGTCTATTTTTAGACATCATATATTGACCCCCTTTATGGTATTTTAACCTCTTTATATTTAATTGTGATTTTCAGTAAGTTTTAAAACAAAGAGTGGTGGTGGTCAATTTCAAATTTCAGTAATGGTTTTTTGCCCCCAACCATAGGAAACTGACCCTTCATTATTACTCTCATACCAATTTTTTAAAATTATTTGTTTACAACTGATTGCTTGAATGGGTCAAGATCATAGTGATTCATTAACATGACCCATTTGAAAATTAGATACTGTGAAAGTACTTTTATTCGTGGATGTCAATTTTCGTGCATTGCAGACAAGTCGTAAGTTCATGGGTTCTTAAATTCGTGGTTTGAGACTTTCCTCAGTACAAATCAACAGGAGATTTGTATTTCGTTGGGTATCAAATTTCGTGGTTTAAGTCAACCACGAAATCCACGAAAATTGGTACCCCATGAACAATAGTACTTTCACAGTAAGGGAAAAAAAACATTCAATGCATTATGCAAAAATGTTTTTTTGCACTTTCTCAAATTCTCAATAAAAACCCTGCTGACTGAAAAGATTTTTATTAATGCTCAGTTTGGATTTTAAAAAATATTTTTGCAAAGGCCTACATGTGAACTGAATTGGTAAAAAAAGTCTTATTTAATGGTAATGTGATGCATGTAACAAACAAATTGCGATAAAATTCGCAGCCTTTTACCTATTATTCCATAAAATGTTGGTAAGGCCCTATCAAGTTAATTTGTAGATTCCCATCCACCTGTAACAAAAAATCTGGGATGGATGGGATGGTTTTATTTTATTTTTTACTGATTTTCACTAAAATTGATAGGAATTTAAAGAAAATCTCTTTAAAAATAAAAAAAAATTGAGCTTAGAAATAATGGGGCAGGTGGGGATGAGAATCCATTTATTAATTTGATGTGGTCTAATGAAGTAAAGATAGGTCAGAATGTCAGTTAGTTATCTCCCATTGTTGTCTGTGAGGTGGTAAATTCAAATGCCAAAATATTTGCACATAGATTTAAGATTAAAAAACATCACAATTTTAATTATTTTGAGAAATCTTTTTAAAGTGGGCAGAGTCCCAGATTTCTTAAATTTCTGCAATTATTTTTCCAGCAAGGCAATAAAAAAGTTTTTGTGACTAAAAATAAAGGACAATGATGATTTTTCCCATAATAATTTGTTACAACTTCATTGTGAACATTACAATACTTAGGTTAGTTTGATATTGTAGATGCTTTTTTTTCAACTTCATGATCACTGTCATTGTAATGTTGGGAAGAATTTTTATCTCCTTGATTATAGCATCAAGCTGGCCATTTGGCTTTCTCATTACTTGGTGAATTGTTTTGAAAGTTTGTATCAAGAACTAATTTCTGTGGAGAATACAATTAAAAACAATTTTGACAATACCTTTTAAAAGTATTCAAGTTTCATCTTTTGTTATATTACTAAAAATAGTCTGAAATGATGGGAATTATATTATTATACCCCTGCAAACAAAGTTAGGGGGTATTTAGGAATCACCATATCTGTCTGTGCGTCTGTCCACAATTCTTGTAAGCACAATTCCTCTTAAACCACTGGAAGGATTTTGTTGAAACTTTACACAAAGGAGGGACACTATATGGAGATATGCATGAAGGAATATAATTATTATTTGAAACCAGGAAGGGAGGATAGTTTGACTTTGACTTTTCATTGATTCCTTCTGCAATGATTTTTTTGACTTGGACAATTTTCAAAGAAGTAATTCAAAGGGTACCTGGTAGATATTTTGAAATAAAGCTGTGGGTTTTCATTGTAATCCTCATCATGAGAAATTTTTTCAAAGTGTTGGAACGAAATTTCTCTAAAGCTTAAGATTTTTGTGAAAATGTCAGATGCCAAAAAAGGGTGAATTTTATTTTTGTTTGATTTCTTGAGGATTACATTATGTGTCCATACTCATATTGTGTCCATGCCAACGTAAATTTGCACTAACCATATTGATTCAGGGTTGAATGAGCGGGGGTATATCTGGCCACAGTGCTTGTTGACACTGCTTGAATGGGGTAAGCATCTGTGGAAGTCAAATTTAAAGCTTATAATACACTACAAATACATGTTCAGCAACCAAAAAGGTAAAATGGGATAAATAAAATAACATTTCAAGCTAAAGCTATTCATCACTGACAATATCTTGAAGTTAAAGCCAAGAAGCATATGTACCAGTCTTGTTCAAGTCAAAAGCATGTGTGCAAAAGCAAAAATCAAATCTTTTGATATACCTCTGAGTGATATACTGTTTTATCTGAATTGTCTGTCTATCTGTCCATCTGAGACTGTTTTCCTCAAGACATTGTCCGCTTCAGTTTGAAGTAGTGACTTTTATATCTGGTGTGAAGCTTTTGGAATTATGATTGGTTCCATGTCCTCCTATACTTTTTATCACTTGACTACGTTGTTTGCAGATAACTTTGGACCCCCTCCCCATTGAAGTCATATATTGAAATTTTATGTCAAGAATTTCTTGACTTGTGTATGTTATCTGAAGGTAGTTGGGGTGTCTTAGTTTCTGACATAAGAAAGGGTCAGTGTGAGCTTTTGCCATCACTTGGCGTCCGTCGTCCATCTGCCCCTACCCATTTCTCCCCTTTTCCAGTGGCAATCAAAAGTCGTTACCCTGGTTGTTCTTTCTTCTTTTACTTACAATTTTTTGAATTGATTAACTTGTTCTTGTCCTGATATAGCTGAAATATTGAACATTGGACGTTAAACTCTAACTAATCAATCAATCAATCATCTGTCTGTCCTTTAACTTTTCACATTTTCATCTTCTCCTCTAAAACCACTGAAGCAAATTCAACCAAACTTTACAGGAATGATGTATGGAAGGTCCTTTACAAAGATTGCTCCTTTTGTTCCAATCCGATAAAAAACATGGCTGTCATTGCGGAACTTAGGTTTAACATTGGACCCTATGGGAAAAATCACATTTTCATATTCTCCTCTGAAAGGGCTGAAGCAATTTCAACCAAAGTTTACAGGAATGATGTACTATAGGTTTTTAACAAAGATTGCAAAGACTGCTCATTTCATTCCGATCCAATAAAAAACATGGCCCCAAGAGCGGAACTTAGGTTTAACATTGGACCCTATTGGAAAATCACATTTTCATATTCTCCTCTGAAACCACCTAAGCAAATTCAACAAAACTTTACAGGAATGATGTACTAAAGGTCCTTAACAAAGATTGCTGATTTCGTTTTTAATCCGATAAATAACTGCTGCCAGCACAGAACATAGTTTAACATTGGACCCTATAGGAAAATCACTTTTATCTTCTCTTCTGAAACTACTGAAGCAAATTCAACCAAACTTTACAGGATGATGTATGGAAGGTCCTTTACTAAGATTGCTCATTTCGTTCCATTCAGATAAAAAACATGGCCGCCAGTGCTGAACATAGGTTTAACATTGGACCCTATGGGAAAAATCACATTTTCATCTTCTCCTCTGAAATGGCTCAAGCAAATTCAACCAAACTTCACAGGAATGATGTACTAAAGGTTCTTATCAAAGATTGCTCATTTTGTTCTAATCCAATAAAAAACATGGATGCCAGCAAGGAACATAGTTTGAAATTGGACCCTATAGGAAAATCACATTTTCATCTTCTCCTGTGAAACCACTGAAGCAAATTCAACCAAACTTTACAGGAATGATGTACTAAAGGTCCTTAACACAGATTGCTCATTTCGTTCTGATCTGATAAAAGACATGGCCGCTAGCGTGGAACATAGTTAAATATTAGACCCTATGGGAAAATCACATTTACATCTTCTCCTGAAACCACTGAAGCAAATTCAACCAAACTTTACAGGAATGATGTACGAAAGGTCCTTTACAAAGGTTGCACATTTTGTTTTGATCCAATTAAAAACATGGCTGCCAGTGCAGAACTTAAGTTTGACATTAGACCCTATGGGAAAAATTACATTTACATGATCTCCTTGGAAACCACTGTAGCAAATTCAAACAAACCTTACAGGAATGATGTACAGAAGGTACTTTAC
This sequence comes from Modiolus philippinarum, assembly GCA_002080025.1. Lineage (NCBI taxonomy): Eukaryota > Metazoa > Mollusca > Bivalvia > Mytilida > Modiolidae > Modiolus > Modiolus philippinarum. The sequence goes on from MJUU01011438.1 coordinate 215,942, forward strand.
AAAAATTGCTCATTTAATTTCAATCCAACAAAAAGCATGGCCTCCAGTGCAGAACATAGTTTAACATTGGAACCTGGTATGAGAAAACCATCCTTTTCATCATCTTCTCTGAAACTATTCAAGCAAATTTAACTTAATGTATAAAAGGTCCTTTGCAAAAATTACTCATTTTAATGAGATCAGACAAAAACATGGGTGCTAATTGAGAACAAAGCTAAACATTAGACCCAAATGGTAAAAAACATCATTTTTGGTTATGTATAGCATAGAATCATTTTGTCAGGTGGGCGATACAGGCTCAGTCTCTTAGACTCTAGTTTGAAATTTGTACAGTGAAACTGAGCATTATGCTATAAAAATATGCAAAAACATTTGGGGGTCACAGATATGTCAAAAGAGATACAGAGTTCTAGCGATTGGTCAAATTTGGTGTTTTCGTACTATGTTTACAATAGAATTATATGGGAAAAATCCCTATACCACAATTCAAGGTCATCTTTTTAGCTCACCTGACCAAAAGGGTCAGTGTGAGCTATTGCCATCACTTGGCATCCGTTGTCTGTCCTTCTGTTAAACTTTTCACATTTTCATCTTCCAATCCAATCCAACAAAAAACATGGCCGCCAGCACGGAACTGAGGTTTAACATTGGACCCTATGGGAAAATCACATTTTCATCTTCTGCTCTGAAACCACTGAAGCAAATTCAACAAAACTTTACAGGAATGATGTACTGAAGGTCCTTAACAATAATTGCTAATTTCGTTCCGATATGACAAAATAAAGGCCGCCAGCAAGTAACATAGTTTAACAGTGGACCCTATGGGAAAATCCCATTTTCATCTTCTGCTCTGAAACAGTTGAAGCAAATTCAACCAAACTTTACATGAATGATGTACTTAGGTCCTTAACAATGATTGCTCATTTCTTTATGATCCGTGGACTTTAGGTTTAACATTGGACCCTATGGATAAAATCACATTTTCATCTTCTGATCTGGAACTGCTGAAGCAAATTCAACCAAACTTTACAGGAATGATGTACTAAGGCCACAGTTTTTATATTTTTAGTTTTACGAAAATTTCAGTCAATAATCATTGGTAGGAGGACGGAAAAAAAATAAAATAAAAATCTTCCTGGATCATTGATTTTTTTTTCGAATATCAAAATTATTCAAGATTGTGATGACAAGTGTTTTGAAGATGGTCTCTTCAGTTATAATAATGTTGGATTAATAAATCAGAATTGAAGTACTTATAAAAACCTTATTTAGAGCAAAAAGTAAGGTTTTTTAATCAATTATGCATGATTTATCTTTTTGGGCATAAGAAATACAGGGTAGGAGGGAATAAAAAAATAAAAATTGAGCAATTTTCAATTTTATTTTTTTCCATTTTGACAAAATTTAGGGTCGGTCGGAGTCGTAAAACTAAAAATAAAAAAATAACGGCCTAAAGGTCCTTTACAAAGATTGCTCATTTCGTGCCGATTTGATAAAAAATATGGCCCCCAGCACAGGACTTAGTTTAACATTGGACCCTATGGGAAAATCACATTTTCATCTTATCCTCTGAAACCACTGAAGCAAATTTGACCAAACTTAATAGGAATTATGTGCTAAAGGTCTTTTACAAAGAATGCTCATTTCGTTCTGATCTGATAAAAAACATGGCCACCAGGGCAGAACTTAGGTTTAACATTGGACCCTATGGGAAAAATCACATTTTCATCTTCTGCTCTGAAACCGCTGATGCAAATTTAACCAATCTTTACAGGAATGATGTACTAAAGGTCCTTTACAAAGATTGCTCATTTTGTTCCAATCCGACAAAAAACATGGCTTCCAGGGCCAAACCTAGGTTTAACATTGGACCCTATGGGAAAGTCACATTTTCATCTTCTCCTCTGAAACCACAGAAGTAAATTCAACGAAACTTTAGAGGAATGATTTACTAAAGGTCCTGTACAAAGATTGCTCATTTCTTTTAGATCTGATATAAAACATGGCTGCCAGGGCCGAACTTAGGTTAAACATTGGACCCAAGGGAAAAATGACATTTTCATCTTCTCCTCTGAAACCACTGAAGCATATTCAACCAAACTTTACATTTTGAAAGGATCAGGCAAAAACTTCAACCAAACTTTACATTTTAATAGGATCAAACAAAAACATGGGTGCTTATTGAGAACATAGCTAAACATTAGACCAAATTGGTAAAAAAACATCATTTTTGGTCATGTATAGCATATAAGTATTTTGTCAAGTGAGCAATACAGGCTCAGTCTCTGAGCCTCTAGTTTGAAATTTGTACAGTGAAACTGAGCATTATGCTATAAAAATATGCAAAAACATTTGGGGGTCACAGATATGTCAAAAGAGATACAGAGTTCTAGCGATTGGTCAAATTTGGTGTTTTCGTACTATGTTTACAATAGAATTATATGGGAAATACCCATATACCACAATTCAAGGTCATCTTTTTAGCTCACCCGACCAAAAGGGTCAGTGTGAGCTATTGCCATCACTTGGCGTCCGTTAACTTTTCACATTTTCATCTTCTCTGAAACTACTGAAGCAAATTCAACCAAACTTTACAGGAATGATGTATGGAAGGTCCATTACAAAGAATGCTCATTTCATTCCGATCCAACAAAAAACATGGCCGCCAGCACGCAACTTAGGTTTAACATTGGACCCTATTGGAAAATTACATTCTGCTCTGAAACCACTGAAGCAAATTCAACCAAACTTTACAGGAATGATGTATGGAAGGTTCTTTACAAAGATTGCTTATTTTGTTCCGATCCAATGAAAAACATGGCCGCCAGCGCGGAACTTAGGTTTAACATTAGACCCTATGGGAAAAATCACATTTTCATCTTCTGCTCTGAAATGGCTGAAGCAAATTGAACCAAACTTTACAGGAATGATGTACTTAAGGTCCTTAACAAAGATATTCATTTCGTTCCGATCCGACGAAAAACATGGCCGCAAGCACGGAACATGGTTTAACATAGGACCCTATGGGAAAATCACATTTTCATCTTCTGCTCTGAAAGCACTGAAGCAAATTCAACCAAACTTTACAGGAATGATAAATGAAAGGTCCTTTACAAAGATTGCTCATTTCGTTCTGATCCGATAAAAAACATGGCCGCCAGCACGGAATTCAGGTTTAACATAGGACCCTATGGGAAAAATCACATTTTCATCTTCTGCTCTGAAAAGGCTAAAGCAAATTGAACCAAACTTTACAGGAATGATGTACTAAAGGTCCTTAACAAAGATTGCTCATTTCGTTTCGATCAGATGAAAAACATGGCGGCCAGCACGGAACATGGTTTAACATACTGGACCCTATGGGAAAATCACATTTTTATCTACTCCTCTGAAATTCAACCTAACTTTACAGGAATAGGTTCTTTACAAAAATTGCACATTTCATCTCAATTCGAGAAAAAACATTTCCTCAAATGCAAAACATAGTTCAACATAGGAGCCCAGTATGAGAAAATCATCCTTTTCATCATCTTCTCTCAAAACAATTAAAAGCAAATGATACTAAATGTATAGGTCCTTTGCAAAACTTACTCATTTCAATAGGATCAGACAAAACACACGGCTGCTAATTGAGAACATACCTAAACACCCTACCCCATTGGTTAAAAACATGATCATTTTTGGTCATGCATGGCATAGAAGCGTTTTGTCAGGTCAGCAATACAGGCTCAGTCTCTGAGCCTCTAGTCATCTTATCCTCTGAAACCACTGAAGCAAATTCTACCAAACTTAATAGGAATGATGTACTAAAGGTCTTTTACAAAGAATGCTCAATTCGTTCTGATCTGATAAAAAACATATGGCCACCAGGGCGGAACTTAGGTTTAACATAGGACCCTATGGGAAAAGTCACATTTTCATCTTCTGCTCTGAAATTGCTGATGCAAATTTAACCAATCTTTACAGGAATGGTCCTTTACAAAGATTGCTCATTTTGTTCCAGGGCTGAACCTAGGTTTAACATTGGACCCTATGGGAAAGTCACATTTTCATCTTCTCCTCTGAAACCAATGAAGTTAATTCAAGAAAACTTTATAGGAATGATGTACTAAAGGTCCTTTTCAAAGATTGCTCATTTCGTTCAGATCTGATGTAAAACATGGCTGCCAGGGCCAAACTTAAACATTAGACCCAAGGGAAAAATCACATTTTCATCTTCTCCTCTGAAACCACTGAAGCAAGTTCAACCAAACTTTACAGGAATGATGTACTTAAGGTCCTTAACTATAATTGCTCATTTCGTTCCGGTCCGACAAAAAACATTGCTGCAGAACGGAACATAGTTTTACATTTGACCCTATGGGAAAATCACATTTTCATCTTCTGCTCTGAAACACCTGAATCAAATCAACCAAACTACACAGGAATGATGTACTATAGGACCTTTACAAAGATTGCTCATTTTGTTCCAATCGGACAAAAGACAGGGCCACCAGTGCAAAACATAGTAAACATAGTATTATAATGAGACCTATGGGAAAATATCATTTTCATCTTCGCCGAAACCACTGAAGTTAATTCAACCAAACTTTACGGAGTTGAAGTATGGAATGTGCTTTACATCATTTATTTGGTCATGCATGGTATAGAAACATTTTGTCAGGTGAGTGATACAGGCTCAGTCTCTGAGCCTCTAGTTTCCATAAGTAGACATACAATTTTTTCCAAACTTTGTATATTAATTGTTACAATATAGAACTTCAATTTAAAAACATAAAAACAATATGTTACGGACCTTTGAAAAACATGAAGAATTTGTAAGTTTTTCAAGAAAGGGGAGATACTTTAATTAAAATAATTTGGAAATCCCCCCCCAAAAAAAAAAATTAAAAATTGGAAAAATTATAATAAATGTGATTTGTTAAAATGCTAAAAAAGAATTAGGTTCAAATACCTATATTTTTTTTAACAAACTTAGAAAATTTGACCTATTCCATGGTATTTTTGTATAGAATTATCTCGCTTTTATAAAAGTTTTTGAATTTTTGGCAAATATGTAAGTTTTACATTTGACCCTATGGGACCTATCACATATTTGCCAAAAATTCAAAAACTTTTATCAAAGCGAGATAATTCTATACAAAAATACCATGGAATAGGTCAAATTTTCTAAGTTTGTTAAAAAAAATATATTATTCGAACAAGCTTGATACCTATTGTTCATTTTTGTTTTAATTATATCATTAAAAACATACAAAATCATTTAGACAACATTCATAATGAATTATAGAATTTTTACTTAGATGCGCAAAAAAGATGCTCAGTTTTAGACACCCCAACTACCTTAAGCTTTTTTATGCCCCCGCCACTAGGTGGTCGGGGGCATTAAGGTTTACCCTGATCCGTACGTTCGTACGTCCATACGTACGTCCGTACGTCCATCTTTTTGGTTTCCGGATGATAACTTTAGTATCCTGCATCGGATCAAAACCAAACTTGGTCACATGCTTACTTATCACCAAAGACAGAACCCTATTGATTTCCAGGTTGGTACCCCTAAGGTCAAGGTCACAGTTGCTAAAAATAGACTAAAATTTCAATAAAATTTTGGTTTCCGGATAATAACTTGAGTATACTACATCGGATCAAAACCAAACTTGGTCACCTGCTTGCTTATCACCCAAGACGGAACCCTATCGATTTCCAGGTTGGTACCCCCAAGGTCAAGGTCACAGTTGCTAAAAATAGACTAAAATTTCAATAAAATTTTGGTTTCCTGATGATAACTTGAGTATCCTGCATTGGATCAAAAACCAAACTTGGTCACATGCTTACTTATCACCCAAGACAGAACCCTATCGATTTCTGGGTTGGTACCCGGAAAGTCAAGGTCACAGTTGCTAAAAATAGACTAAAATTTCAATAAAATTGGTTTCCGGGTGATAACTAGAGTATACTACATCGGATCAAAACCAAACTTGGTCACGTGCTTGCTTATCACCCAATACAAAAGCCTATTGATTTCCAGGATGGTAGCACCAAGGTCAAGGTCACAGTTGCTAAAAATAAACTGAAATTTCAATAAAATTTTGGTTTCTGAACGATTACTTGAGTATTCTGCATCTGATCAAAACCAAACTTGGTCACTTGCTTACTTATCACTATAGACATAATCCTATAGATTTTAGCCTTGTTACCCCCAAGGTCAAGGTCACAGTTGCTAAAAATAGATTAGTATTACATATAAGACTGTTTCTCAGATTATTTGTTGGAACTACACATTATATCAAAACCAAACCAGTTCCAGTGCCTATTTATCACAGGAGAAAGATCCTTTCTAGCTCATCTGGCCTAAAAGGCCAAGTGAGCTTTTGCCATCACTTTGCGTCCGTCGTCCGTCCGTCCGTCAACAATTTCAAAAATCTTCTCCTCTGAAACTGCTGGGCGAATTGTAACCAAACTTGGCCTGAATCATCACCAGGGTATGCAGTTTCCAAATTGTGTTCGATTAGTCCGAGGATCAAACAACATGGCTGCTGTTACTAAAAATAGAACATAGGGGTAAATTGCTGTATTTTGCAAATAACTCGAAAACCGTTACAGATATCAAAAATCTGACTGGGTAAAAATGATCAGCATGGCAAGATCTACCTGCCCTGCAATTTTGAAGAAAATCTGAAAACCCGTCTTGGAGTTATTGCCCTTTTTCCGTAAAATTTTCAAAATTTTAATTTATTTTATTTTTTATTTGAAAAACTATAATAGATAGAGGTCAACGTTAAATTGCAAAAATGTTCAGCATATCAAGATTACCCACCCTGAAATTTTGAAGAAAATCCAAAACCCCTTGTAGGAGTTATTGCCCTTTTTTCACCGATTTTTTTTAATTTTTGTATTTTTTTTGTCTTTTAGTTCCTAAACTATAGAAGATGAAGGTTAAGTGTAAGATGATGAAATGTTTGCCATGCTGTGGCGAATTCAAAACTGGTGTTGAAAATAGTTTGTTGACCTCCATTTTCAAAATGGCCGCCAAAAAAGGGCGGGAAAATTCAACATTGTCTGATTTCAATGAAATTTGGTTTCCAAATAGATATTGATGTTGCGACTTCAAAACCAGTGTTGAAAATTGTTCGTTGACCGCCATTTTCAAAATGGCCGCCAAAAAAGGCGGGAAAATTCAACATTGTCCGATTTCAATGAAATTTGGTTTCCAAATAGGTATTGATGTGGCAACT
>MJUU01011439.1:14437-26232 GCA_002080025.1 Modiolus philippinarum
GGGGGCCAAAATCGTAAATTTACAGATAACCTAAAAAATTTATTTTTCGTCGGATTTCGATGGGATTTTTTTCTTTGGATTCTACTTGATGTATAAGCTTTCAGAAGTATTTCAACGGATTTGACGTAGCTCTTGCCGTTCCCGAGCTATGAGGGGCCGAAGGGGGCCAAAATGGTAAATTTACTGATTACCTTAAATTTATTTTTCATCGCATTTCGATGGGATTTTTTTCTTTTGATTCCTCTTGATATAAGCTTTCAGTATCATGTCAATGGATTGGGCTTAGCTCTTACTGTTTCTGAGCTATAGAGGGTCAAAGAGGAATCATAAGGAGTCATTAGGGCTAATTTTTATTTTCCCTAGTTTGTGTCCAGCTAATTACTTGGTCAGTCTCCTTATTGCGTCCATATAATTATTGTGTCAAGCTCTTTCCTATGTCCATACTGACTTTAAATTACACTTTTTCAAATTTCAGTGGACGACATGCTGCGGTCGTATCATGCTGCGCTCGGCGTAGCCCTTTATTTCCAAGGAAATTGTAAACACAGTTTAAGATTATATTTTATTTTTTTGCTGCTGCAGTAGATCAGTGTGCAAATTAAGGCGATGCAAGGGGCGGGCGAGACCATACCTGTGTCCACAGTTTATTTGTATCTTTTGTTTCCTATGAGAATCAGGAAAAAGAATTTTGATTTCTTAATGAATTGCAAAGGACCTCTTTATGTATCCAAGAAATTTGGTGCTAATTCTGATGAATGAATGTAAGCCAAGAGAGTGTCATGTGAAATAGTGTCCTGGTGTGGTAAATTTGTATTGAAAACCATCACCGGCGTAAATTGCAAAAATGTTCAGCATATCAAGATCTACTTACCCTGAAATTTTGAAGAAAATCCATAAAGCCTTGTAGAAGTTATTGCCCCCCTTTTTTTTTAAAATTTTCGTATTTCATCCTTTATTTCCTGAACAATAGAAGATGAAGGCTATGTGCAAATTGATGAAATGTTTGCCATGCTGTGGCGACTTGAAAACTGATGTTGAAAATTGTTCTTTGACCGCCATTTTCAAAATGGCCACCGAAAAAGGCTGGATAATTCAACATTATCCGATTTCAATGAAATTTGGTTTCCAAATAGATGTTGATGTTGCGACTTCATAACCGGTGTTGAAAATTTTCTTTCACCGCCATTTTCAAAATGGCTGCCAAAAAAGGCGGGAAAATTCAACATTGTCCGATTTCACTGAAATTTGGTTTCCAAATAGATATTGATGTTGCGACTTCAAAACCAGTGTTGAAAATTGTTCGTTGACTACTGCCATTTTAAAAATGGCCGCCAAAAAAAGGCGGGAAAATTCAACATTGTCTGATTTCAATGACATTGGTTTCCAAATAGGTCTTGATGTCGCAAATTCAAAACTGATGTTGAAAATTGTTTGTTGACCGCCATTTTTAAGGCAGGGTCTCTGCCTTCTAGCTGTTAGGTAAAGCCATCTTGAAATAGTCTGTTTCAACCAGGCTCTTACATTGAGGAGATTACTTTGTATGAAAAGAGTCAGAATGATCCAGGCTATCGTTAAAAAATGCGTACGGCTTACTAGTTATTCATACGAAGGAACAAAAAATCAATTCATGTGGCGATACAGTGTCCATTTCATGATCAACTACATCGTTTTATGTGTTTATTGTATTTTTTAATGTCTTTTAAAAGATACAATGTTTTTTTTTTAATCTCAGAGGACTTATATGATGTGTAGATGTGCATACTTACTGCCTTATTGATCTGATTATTTTTTATGGGAGTTATTGGATTTAGACTGTTTTCAGCTAAAACAGCAAGTATCATCTTGTCACTGCAACTCCTCTGAAACCGCTTAATGGATTGCTATCATAATTGGTAGGATTGTTGGTTATTATGTGTAGATGTGCATACTATACTACCTTATTGATTGGATTATTTTTATGGGAGTTCATTCCGTCCGTCCGTCTGTCCGTCCTGTTCTTGTCACTGCAATTCCTCTGTAACCGCTTGACGGATTGCTTTTATTTTTGGTAGGATTGTTGGTCATGATGTGTAGATGTGCATACTCTACTGCCTTATATATATATATTGATCAGATTATTTTTATGGGAGTTATTAACTTGGACTATTTTCAGCTAAAACAGCAAGTATCATCTTGTCCTGGGTTATTTCCCTTTGAATTCTGTTTTCAAATCTTCTTTGGTTTACTTTTCTCTTTCAAGTTTTAGAGAGATTCCCAGCTATCACTTTATTAAAAACAATTATTTGTTACATAATCAAGAGCAAAAAAGTGTCTTTGTACAAATTTTTACAATTTTTTGCAAAAATACTTCCATAATCTTTACTTATTTCACATTGTAATATTTTTTGTATGTACATTGTGTCCTACATTGGTAAATGTTTGCCTACAAATCAAATTCACTTTGTATCTTTCCTAGATACTGCAGTAGTAGTTTTTAATCATCATAGTCTGAGTGGACTCTATTACTAACCTGGTATTGCCATGGTGAGTTTTTGCCATCACTGTGTCTTGGGTCTGTCAGTCATTCAAAAATCTTCTTCTCTGAATCCGCTGGGCCAATTGGAATCAAACTTGGTCACAATAGTCCTTAGGTGGTCCCCTTTAAAAATTTGTCTGACAAGTCAACACACCATCCAAGATGGCTGCCACTTGGATCTTTGTCGAAAAATGGACCCTATTATTCCAAGATCTCTGAAACTTAACTGGGCCAATTGGAACCAAACTTGGTCACAATTGTCCTAATAGGTGGTCCTTTTTAAAAGAAATGTCTGGCAAGTCTGTATCATATCCAAGATGGCCGCCATCGGGGAACACAGTTTTAACATTGGACCCTATGGGAAAGCATTCAAAGATCCTCTTCTCTTAAACCACTGAGGCAATTGGAACCAAACTTGGTCACAATAGTCCTTGGGTGGTCCCCTTTAAAAATTGTGTCCAGCAAGTCCACACGTCATCCAAGATGGCCGCCAGTGAGGAACTTTGTCGAAACTTGGACAATATTGCAAAAAATCTCCTTTGAAAATACTTGGCCAATTGGAACCAAACTTATGTCTGATTTAGATAGAGTATTTTCATTGGAATCCTTATGAAAAGTTCATTCTTGAAGATTATATCATTGTGTCCATACTTGTATTGTGTCCACACTTGTACCATGTCCACACCTAATGTCTCCAAACCAACTTAAATTTGCACTTTACCATATCGATCCAGGGTTCAATGAGCGGAGGATATATTTGGCTGCCATTTGGCGACAGCTCTTGTTAACACAAGTAAAACTCAAGTAAATTAAATTACATAAAAACCATCAGAAACACTGAATATAAAACTTTTATATAACACAGAATAAAATTATCGTGTGATATTAAGACCACATTAGTCAGTTAATGATTTTTCCATTAAATTGTATATCATGACAAATAAACTGTACTTTAGTTCTAGCATACAAGTATCAAAATTGGTGTTTTTGCCTAGAAAAGGGTGGTGTTTGATAGGGAGGGGCATTTATATATATATATATGTGTGTTTAGTAACTTATATGTCATGAATGTTGAATCAGATTCTCGGCTTCATAGACTGAATAAGGTTTTTTGTTAATTAAAGCCTTTAGTGAGCAGTAGATGAAATTAACATTGAGAACTACTAAAAGGAATTGAGAAGAACTAGGTAATAAAGATGCTAATGAGGTGCTGACTAAGTATTGTGACTTTTGTGACTATATGTTGTCCAACATGGCCATATAAGGGGAACTTAATTTATTACTCGACTGTATGGAAAGAGCATACAAAGAATTTTTTATCTGAAACAACCTGGCTAGTTAGAATAAAACTTAATCACAATGTACTATCTTAGATGGTCCCCTTCAGGGATCGCGCTGGGATTTGCCAATGTCGCAATTTGCGATTTTATTTTCATTCTGGCGACAAAAAATCGTTCCTGGAAATTTTTTTAGCGCCAACGTTTTTCAAATCATTTTTCCAATGTGCATTTTTTGTCGCCAATTGAATTTCTATGATGAACATACCACAGACTTTTGTTTTGGTATTTTATTATTTACATGCTGTTTTCAGTTTGAATTATTTTGCTTAAAATTGTTTTTTGTTTAGGAGTTAGGTTTTTTCCTGTCCTTGTAAAATTATCATTTTACGATTTATTGGTTACATGATACCATCATTTAATTCCTTCACTTTAAGTGAAGTACTTCTTTCCTGAGGTAGGAGAAGATATCATTAAAGTAATGATTTTCCTGAATAGGGAAGATTCACTTAAGTATTAAAACTTTCAAGAGATCAATTGGGGTATTAAACAGAAATTTAATTTGCAATTATTTGCATATAATTGTGTAAACTTCCATATAATTTCTAAAAAGTAGTTTAATCCTTTGTTTTATTAGAATTGATATGCAAATTTTAGGGAAAAGAACACTCAAAACTCTTTTTGATTTCTTTTTCATTACAAAGAAAAGGGGAAGTAACTCAACTTCATAAATTGCGAAATTTAATTCATAATTTTGTGTAAGCCAGGTAGGTCTAATGATGAAAAGAAATGATATAAAATGAAAATAAATAAAGAGTATAAAATATAAGTGTACTATAATAATACTCTCTAAATTACTTAATTGGACTTATATCTGTCATAAATCGTTTGGCATGTGTGCACAGGTAAACACTAACAGAAAATAATATTTATTTGAAATCCTATTTATTTTCAAATTGACTAGCGTACATCCTTAGGACTTTTAGATTTCATAAAGTACAGTTTACAAATATTTTTTGATTTGCTAGTGATTTTGAATGGATATTTTGTATCTTAGTCTACCTTGATGAGTTACAGAGTGAGTGTCAGTTTTGTTGTCCAGGGGTTAATCCCACCTTTTGTGCCAAGGGTCCTGTGCCTTTAAAATTGGGAAAATTCACGCGATTTGTTCAAAATTGGGAAAAAAGTAGTCAGTTCAACAGTTGATTTGTATAATGTGTGCTTTCTTTTACTTTCTTTCTTTACTGCAAAAATTATTCCAAGTTATCATGTTTGAATAGAGAAATACCATTATCAATCTTAGTTCAAGTGCAAAACTTTCAAATCTAGTAGTGTCCCTTCACTGGCTTCACACAACAGGGTTTTACTAACGGTGCCAGTTAATAAAAAAAACAAACTCTGATCAGAGGAATCAAAATTTTATCGATTTTGGACTGGAAGTTGAAAGATACAATCTCACACATTGAAGACTGATTGATTTAACGTATGTAGTGAGTGAAACAAACATGTCGTTTCACTCACTTTATCAGTAAAAATTACTATAATGGCTTTTATTGCTTAAATTTTTGTGCCTTGATAAAGTTATGAATCCATTGGGGGCCGATTTTAGCAATTTCTACTTCAAATTGTGCAATGACACGACCTCGATGAATAAACAATCTGGTTTCCAGTACTTTACGAAAGTAAGCATAAAACAAACAGGAAATGTAGGAACCAGAGCATGCATTCGGTATTCCTCTTGAGCTTTCATTTCCGTGGTATTGGGTGACTGGTTTACCAAAAACTGATAGTTGCCAGTCTATTTCATGGAAACAAAACGTGAAACTGAAACTTTTCAACAACGTTTTTAAACATAAACAAAATTGGGAATTTTATATCTTGAAATTAGGAAAAATTATGTTTTTTGTCCATTGGGAATGGGGCCGAAATTCGGCCCCTAAATGCACTATAGATTAGGCCCTGTTGTCTCGCCAGCGACGAAAGTCGCTGCAAGCGAGACATAGGTATTACTTTCCGGCAGTGTTGTAAACTTTGACTAAAACCTTAGGCACGGACTATTTGATTTTCAGGGGGCCTGGGATTTTCACCAGAGCCGGGAAATTTTTTTCGCCCGCTTTGCGGGCCAGTTTTTTTTTTCCCCTTATACACAATGTTAGAAAATTGTTGAGCCGGGCTTTTTTTTCAAATGGACAGGATCAGGGCCAGATTATTTTTTTCAACCCAGATGCTGGCCAGAGATTTTTTTTGGGCAAAAGCCAGGCCCAGAAATTTTTTTTCTAAAGAAAAAAACATTTATGTCCAAAATCAGCTATTAAAAATCCTAGACTCTTCATATGAGGTTTATTGTAACATACTAATGGGTAGATGCCAGTCTGACACTTGTCAAGTATCCTTGACCTTAATTTTATGGTCCAGTGACTTTGTTAAATTTTTACATGGATGTCCATTTCTCAGCAATTAAAGAAGCTATACTTTCCATATTAGAGGTATTGTTACATATTAAAGGATAAATGCCAGTCTGACACTTTTCAAGTAACCTTGACTTTGACCTTAATTTCATGCTCGAGTGACTTTTGTTATCATTTTACATTTATGTCCATTTCTCAGTGATTAAAGATCCTAGACTATTCATATTAGGGTTTAATGTTAAATATTAATGGATAGATGCAAGTCTGACACCTGTCAAGTAACCTTGACCTTCATTTCATGGTCCAGTGACTTGTTATCCACTTGTCCAACGGACTGTCCGTCCGTTCGTCCCACCTCAAGTTTGCGTTTAGGTTATTATCTGAGAAACTACATGTGGCACATCAATCATCTTTGGTCAGTGGATGCGTCTTGGAGAGTGATGCTGCTTCAGATGATAATTTGGTCACTCTGACCAACATTTTACGCTTATGTGACTCAGGTTAAAGTTTGCGTTAAGGTTCATATCTGAGAAACTACATGTGACACATCAATCATCTTTGGTCAGTTGATGCGTCTTGGAGAGTGATGCTGCTTCAGATGGGTCTCTCTGACCTACATTTTAAGCTTCAGTGGCTCAGGTTAAAGTTTACGTTAAGGTTCATATCTGAGAAACTACATGTGACACATCAATCATCTTTGGTTGGTGGATGCATCTTGGAGAGTGATGCTGCTTCAGATGATAATTGGGTCTCTCTGACCTACATTTTACACTTCAGTGACTCAGGTTAGAGTTTGCATTAAGGTACATATCTGAGAAACTACATTACCCTCTTTATGTGCCTGCATATCTATCAATGCACTCCTAGTTTTCACAAATATATTGCTTATTCTCCCTGACTGAAATCAGCATTTCTAATGACTCCATTATTCATAATCTGCACATGTGCAAAGACTACTTCCTGTTCTTAAAAAGTTTTAAATTTGTTCCATTTGCAACTTTAGAACATTTGAAGTAATTTCTAGAACTTACATGTTCTAGAATTTTGGTAGAACATTTCTTTAACTTTTTTGCTCCTAGAAAGTTTTGTATTTGTTCTAGAACATTATTATAGAACATTTTAATGAAAAATCCAGTACTTTTATTGTCTTTAAAAAGTTCTAAAAATGTTCTTGAATATTTGTAGAACTCTTTTAGAACCAAGTCAAGTTCCAGAAATGTTCTGGAATTATACCATATAAGTGTTCTAGAACTTGCATTTGGTACAATTCTAGAACAGTTCTGGATGTTCTAGTACAATTCCAGAACTACACCAACGTATAGAACAGAATTTCACGGTGTTAATGCTTCAAATCTAAATTGATTTTTAGATTTTCTAGCTTATTTGTGAAAAAGTCCACTATTTGTTTATTTTATGAAACTTTCTTGAATCCCACATGGAATAACCATCAAAACTGCATAAAATCTTATTCAATTCTGATACTTGTATGTCATTCTTTTAACATTCAAATTTATTTATAGGTTCACATCGAGTTTACTGATGGAACAGATAAAATTGATGAAGAAGGTCCTCCAGAGGAAGTCAACGATGCTGTCAAAGAATTAGAAGTTATTGTTAAAGATCTGGTAAGTTTAGAAATGCTATTGGTTGTAAAAATCATGATAGTAAGTGAGACTGAAAACCATCATTTCAAAAAAGAAAAGTTGTTTGTCAATGACAACATCTGAACACAAAGAAATAAGACATCACACAAGTACTGCATAAAAAAGAAATATGAGGACACACATACAGATGAACAATAAAGAAGTGGTTAAGATGTAGGGGTGTAACGATACACCTACCTCACGATTCAATACATATACGATTTGATGCGTTGCGATTCGATTCATTTTTGCGTCCTTTGTATTTAAGTGACAGCTTGGCAGATGACAATATTCATTCTATCATGTGTATATAAGTAATGTAAACTACTTTAATTGTGAATTGTATCAGTTGATTAAGCATTTTCCAGTGTTTTACTATGGGTAAAAGTAATCCAGTGATTTGCTTGCTCCAAAAATTATAGCTCTGATACTTAAAACTCATTTCAGATCTTTATTTTTAGCGATTTTTTTTAGCAAACTGGAAGTGAAAGAAAATCTTAGTAATTGTAAATAATCCTTCTGTTTCAAAGCTGTCTAAGATATATCCCATCTCTAGATTTTCCATGGAAATTACATGGAAACTGCTAATTTGCATTTCCATGGAGTATTGGAACATGGAATTCCATGTCGAGATGGAAAAAAATTATTTTCCATGTAGGTACTTTCCATGACACTCTATTTTCCATGGAATTTTTTTTTAAACTTTCACATGGAATTCCATGTTCCAATACTCCATGGAAATGCAAATTAGCAGATTCCATGTAAAACTGACATGGAATTCCATCTCAGTTTCCATCTCACATGGAATTCCATGTCAGTTTCCATGGAAATTCAAATTAGCTAATTCCATGGAAAGCTGACATGGAATTCCATGTCAGATGGAAAACTAGTATGGAATCCATCTTCGTTTCCCATGAAAATCATAACTGCGTAACTACATGGAAAATAAGAAAAAAAGATCTCATCTAAGGAGTCGCGCTCTAACTGATAAGCACTTTTAACTTTGCAGATTAATTTCTTAAAGAGATATCAAGCTTAATTAGGTAGTTATAGGTGCTTCTGAATTGAGAACCCCTTACCTAAATCACTTTAAAGTTTTGAAGGATGACGACGGGCGTATCATGCGACTTGGCGCAGCTGTTTATTTAAAGGTATTGTGGTTACTGTTGACTTCTTACAGTTATTAGGCAGCTATTTGAAACAAAATATGCTCCTTTATTTCAAGGGCAAGTTCTGACCTCTGTGAACTTGACCTATGAAATGGCATTATGTGGTTTTTTTTTGCATATTTATGTTCCTCTGACTTGATTAGACCTATGCAGCTTGCCAAGTATGAAAATTCTATCTTATATTCTTCAAAAAATATAGTGACAGTAAGTTTTGGATGCACAGACGAACAGGACAAAAACCTTTGCCTCCTATCATGATTCAATATTTTTATGATTATACTCATCCCTAATTCCAATATTTTACCTTATTCATAGAGTGCAGGTGAAATAATTCTGTTATGCATTTTCTGAAGGCTGGTGACAGAAGCAGATACATAAGAGACTCCAATGTTTAACACTCATAATAACTTCCGAAAATTTAGTTTTGTTGGCTTTTTTTTTGTAACATTCATAACTGGCATGACAAAAAATGAAATTGTAAGAATTAACGATTTTTACCTCTTTTAGTATTCATTTGTCATCTTATCTGCTAAGTTGGGTCTTTTTTCAACTCTGCACCCTGTCTCTTCCTTTTTAAAGTTGAGTTTTTGACATATGTACATAGATGACAAATCCTTTGTGCCTTCAACTTCTCTTTTTTGTAGTGCTAACTTTTCATTCATTTGTCATCCGTGTTCAACCTGATTCTATATATGCAAAAAAAAAAAAATCAAATTCCTTCAATTGTTAACAAAATATGAGGCTAAAAACATTTTTTTATCAACAACTGAATCAAGTGTACTCCCTCCTTTTGTCACCAAATTTTATCAAACATTTTATTTGTAATTTATTTCAAAGATTATGAAAGCTCAGCTTACTAGAGCTGTCGCTGAATGGCAGCCAGGTATACCCCCACTAATTGAATCCTGAATCAATATGGCAAATGTAAATTAAAGTGTAAAAGGACACAATACAGTTGTGGAGTACAAATGTGGACACAATACAAGTGTGGACACAATAATATACCTCCCCTTTTTTCCAGAAAATATTCAAAGACGAATTATCTCCCTTTCAAAATTTTGGACAGCAACCAATTTACTTCATTCATATCTTCAAGCTATGTACTATATCTGCAAAATTTCATCAAAATCCAAGCAGCCATTTAGGAGAACATGTGCTGACAAAATTAAGGTTCTTCCCCCCTTTTTTGCCAGAAAATATTCATAGTCGAATCATCTCACCGTCAAAATTTCGGACAGCAACCATACTTCTTCATGCACATCTTCAGATGGTGTTCTACCACTGTGCAACATTTCACCAAAATCCAAGCAGCCGTTTAGGCGAACATGCGCTGACAAAGTACATGGATAGACAGACAGAATGATGGACAAATGGACAGACAAGGTTATTCCTATATACCCCACCCCAAACTTTGCTTGCGGGGGGTGGGGGGTAAGGGGTTAAAAACATATTTTTGTCAAGCCTTCGACGATAGTCGAAAAAAGCGAGACTTAGGTATGGTGATTCCGGCGGCGGGGGCCTGGGCGTCCACAATTGTTTAAGTTTTTTCTTAGGTCTGTTTAACATCAACCACCTGTGCTAGCCTATTGATATTTGGTATGCGGTTGCATTAGCATCAGTACAGCTCAGTTTCAGTGGCGTTTTATGTCTTTGCCCCTGCAGTCATGCTCCACTGACTTGAAATTTTGAATTGTTTTTTTTTTTCAAATGTTTAAGTTTTATCTTGTGTCTGTTTACCATCAACCACACATAGTAGTCCATCGATATTTGATATGCAGTTGCATTAGCATCAGTACAGATCAGTTTCAGTGGCATAATATGTCTATGCCCCTGCAGTCATGCTCCACTGACTTTGAAACTTTGCACTGTTTATCAAATGTTTAAGTTTTTTCTTGTGTCTGTTTAACATCAACCACTCATAGTAGCCCATTGATCTTAAGTATGCAGTTGCATTATCATGATTGTGATCAGTTTTGATCAGTGATACATTTATTATCGTGGCTGCTGCTGAAGATCAATGTGCAAATTAAGGCGACGCATGGGAAAGGCGAGACATATCCTGTGTCCACAGTTTATCTTATTTTTAGTTTTTGTCTCGCCTGCGACGAAAGTCGCTGAAAGCGAGACATAGGTATAGCAATCCGGCGGCGGCGGCGTAAACTTTTTTCTAAAACCTTCATAACTTTTCAAGGGTAATACATACAAACATCATCTTTGGTCCACAGCACCACCAAGTGATGACCTTTCCAGCAGCATATATTTTGGATGACCTTGACCTTGTTTTCATGGTTCAATAAGCACATAAACATTGCGACATAGTTTCACATTCAAGTCCTTTTCTCAGGAACTATAATACCTAGACTTGTCATATTTGGTCTATAGTGAGATCTATATGGGTACACGGCAGTCTGACACCTATCGAGTTGCCTTGACCTCAATTGCATGGTTCAGTGAACTTAGAAAATCTGCGACATAGTTTCACATTCAAGTCCTTTTCTCAGTAACTGTTACACCTAGACCCGTCATATTTTGTTTGTAGGGAGATCTATATGGGTACACGCCAGTCTGACACCTGTCATGTTTCTTTGACCTCAATTTCATGGTTCAGTGACTTTGTTAAATTTTTACATTCAAGTCTATTTCTCAGCAACTGTAGCCTCTAGACTCACAATATTTGTCCTATAGCAAGATTTATTTGGGTATATGCCAGTCTGACATTTGTCATGTGACCTTGACCTCAATTTCACGGTCTAGTGGCCACGTTAAGTTTTTCTGCTTAAGTC
>MJUU01011442.1:2256-24924 GCA_002080025.1 Modiolus philippinarum
CCCCCCCCCCCCCCCCCCCCCTCAAAAAAGAAAGAAAGATAAGACCATTTTTGTCTATGGTTTGTTCTCAATTGATTTCAGAAGATGTTTTTCAGAGGAATTGCCATCATTGGCGGCAATCATAAATCGAGTGCAAATATATCAAAAATGTTTTTTTTTTCAATTGATTAAAAAAAGTGTGTCAGCTCGGTTCAGTTAGCCATGTTGTTTGAAGGGTATTTCTTCGAAATGATAAAATAACGACAGGCAACCGATGGATGGCGCTTAGTTAAAAGTGACGGTACAGATCAGCTGAACTTTGACTTTATAGTGCATTTATATAGTTAAAAAAAAATAATGACATTTAATTATTTTTTTTGCATTCTCTAACAAAATAATGATAATTATAAAATAATATAATCATGACTTCAAAGCAGATTTTTTTCAAAGCTTGAAGGGAAATTCTCAAAAAAAATTAAAATTTGATATTATTTTTCATTTGTATAAATGAACCAGTGTACATCTATATTAATGTTTTATTCCAAAGGATAAGTGCATGAGATCGATATTTCGATGTGATTAACTTCGTTGTGCGGGTCGCCATTTTGCCATCCTCTCGATAAAAATTGTCAAGATATGTCTAATGACCTTAGAGATACCAAATAACGGTGACCTACCGTTGCCATCATGTACATTCTTTATCAATGTGAAGCAGACGGTTTTCTAACTAAATGATTATATGACAAAAGCGTATTATATACTTTTCCTGGTTTTGTTTTGATATTTTGATCGCATCTAGGTATAAAACCAACATTTTATTTTAAAAAATTGCTTGAAAATATAAAAAAAAGGTGCAATGCCAAATTCCGACCATATAGATATCTATGTTCAGACGAGCAGACTGCTCTACAAATAATTGAAATAATATTGGCCGGGATAATTATACACACCGACAGGTTAGACAGATTGTTGTCCAACAAAACAACAAACCTGTTTATTACCTCCAATTAACAAACATGTACTTACCTGTGACCAAGACAGGAAGTATTTTTGCGTGGTTTACACCTTGGTCTTCCCCCTCTCTCTTTCATTCAAACACTAATACACAAAACTTGCATACAGTCGGATAAATTCTGATTCATAAGATGTTTATCCATCACACGATGTTACCTAACCTCGGGAATGTAGGAAAAAGGTCACAGGAAAAAAGTCATGGAAAAAAAGTCACGGATAAAAAGTCACAATGTATATTTGCATAGTTGCTGGTGATATCAGAAAATAGGTCACCATTTATATATTTTGGGGTGATTTTATGGGAAGGACAGTATCATTTTTTTCAGTTTCTATGAAGTGAGTTGTTAGTAAATTTCATTGAAGCCATGCATATTCGTTACTTTTACATTTCAAGCCATTTATGGTTGCCAGTTTGGCTATTTAAGGGAAATTCTCAATTATGTTTATCAAGCATTTCTAAAGTGTCAAATTATTAAAGTGGTACAAAAACAATACCAGTAAAATGTTTTCTTAGCAGTAAATGAGAGGAAGAATTTGTATTATTTAAGGGGGTACAAGCTGATGTTATTTACTTTGAAACCACATTCTTAGTGTCACAAAAATATTGTTTTCATTTTTTTAACATTTAATTTTTTAAAGGCACACACTTTCAAACGAGAATTTTGTCATATATAGTAATAAAAGATACGACAGATTTGTCTTAATAAGTATAACAGAAATACATAAATTACTGAATATATATTATATGATATTTTTATTAAATACGAATTGTTAATGTTTTAAAATGTGACCTTTTTCTTACATTTATTTTTCATAACTCATTTATATAACAAAGTTCTAGTTGTGACTTTTTTCCTGTGACTTTTTTTCTTGTGACATTTTTTCCTGTGACCTTTTTTCCTACCAATTTTGTGACTTTCTTTCCTGTGACTTTTTTTTCGTTTACCAACCTCGGAGGCATGAAATTGAAAAAAGAATAAAAAATAAAACATTTCCAGTTTCTAAGGGAGCAACCATTTGAGATTTTTATGGGGGGAGGGGGGGGGGGGGCNAAAAAAAGGCAGGACGGTTACCTTTAGCAAAAAAAAATCCAGGATGACTATGCGGGTTAATCCAGGACAGGCTTGGAACAAAAATAAAAAAGCCTGGATAGAAGTTACACACAAAAAAAAATCCAGGATGAA
This sequence comes from Modiolus philippinarum, assembly GCA_002080025.1. Classification (NCBI taxonomy): domain Eukaryota; kingdom Metazoa; phylum Mollusca; class Bivalvia; order Mytilida; family Modiolidae; genus Modiolus; species Modiolus philippinarum. The sequence goes on from MJUU01011442.1 coordinate 4,434, forward strand.
AAATTTGACCATAGCCCCCCATAGAAATCAAATGGTTGCTCCCTAACCCCAAAAGGAAATCGATGTACCCAGGAAACGCACAAACTTTGCCAATTTATCTCAATGTTCTAATGACAGCCCAAATACTTTTCAACTATAGCGAGCAGTGCTTAGTACACTATCATTAGTACATGGCATATTTTTCACAGAAAAACATTACTTTTTATGGTTCATATCATTTACACACAGGCACTTCACTTGTTTCTTTCAATCGCGGAGTCGACATATTGGTCGACCTCCCCCCATTGATAGAAACAAGTACCTGTGCATTAACACGTACTCTATCTTGTATCCCTTACATTTTTAAAGCATTTTGTGTAAAATTCTCATATTCTTCTCTTTCTGTGACTTTACAAACACAATATTTCTAGTGGACTCACGAATTCGCAAATATTTGTTCATGAATATGAATATGAATATCTTTATTCTCGTGCACTAAGCTTAGTTACAGAGAAGATATATATATATATATATATATAATAAATAGATAATATAATTTGCATGTAAACACAAAATTACAGTACTTGTTAACCAGTAGGGGAAGACTACGGGTTTAGGCATAAAAGACAAACTTTTCTCATATTTCAGATATGTATTCCGTGTCAGACAATTAGCACGAAATATTTTTGTCGGTTTTGTGTAGATGTAAATTTCCTGAGATCAGTATTAAAATTTTACAATATTACAGATTTAGTAATTAGAAATCGTTCAAGATATAAAGCATTTTTTAAATGAAATGGAGTTAAGATGCCTAAAAGCAATAGTAAATAAAAGTCTAGGCAAATTATTTTTATACGACTCACCCGGGGCTTCCCAATCGTATAAATGCATGTATATTCAAGATTATGCGACATTGTGAATGAGGTCTATATATGTGCTTGCATTTTTTTCAATTTGAATAGTAACGCAATAAATTTTAATTTGATTTCTATTTATAAAAAAAAAAACACTATTACATTTATTAGATTTCCCCATTTATAACACATTGGGCGAACTGTATACAATTCTACTTGTTATCTTGACTCATCATTGATAATTATTAACCCTCTTCTTTTCAATATCTTACTTATCTCTTATGAAGTCTGATAACTGAATGACACATTTTTTGATATCTTGAAAAAACAAAAGATCGATTTTCATAAAGTATGTTTTCAAATCCCATCCCATATTGTCTACAAGCGTGCAGTTATAGTCTCAGTATATTGTTTCTATTAATGTAATTTCCGTCAATCATTTTACAGGTAATCATGTAAAGATTTGCAAATTGGCTTAGAAATTATTACGCAACACCTGAGGGGATACAGGTGTTTAAATATGTGTCACCTGTGTGCGAGAGATCATGGACATCAAAGATAGCTTGCCGCTTGTCAATGTCAAAAATTAATTATTGGTCGATTGATATTAAAGAATAACGTGACAGTTAAAAAAGAGAAAACATTTTTTTTTGTGTAAAATAAATAGCTAAGTATATCAAAATGAAATAATGCATCCTTTAATATACCAAATTAGGAATTGCGCTTTCAATTTAATCATTTCAATCGTATAGATTCATAAAGACAAAAGTATTTCATTATTTAAATTCCATTTGGGTTTATTTACATCCTTTTTTATTTTTTGATTGTTGGCCACATCAAAAATCATCTGTGCGATTTAAATTACATAAACTGATCTGTATCGATGCAGACTTTAAAAATATTTCCCATGATTTAGTAGTATGTTTTGACGTCACAACCTACAACTACAGTCAAAATATATTATAAAAATTCTGTAATAACTTCTTTATTTTTGCGAATTTTTTAACAAAACTTGAAATATATGCATTTTTCATTACAAGGAACAAAATAAGCCAACATGTACAAAATCGCGAATTTTCCCTTTAATATATATTTTTATCAATATATATGTACATCATTTCTACTAAGTAACTGGAAACGTAACTAAATCTTAGCATGTCAAAAGGAGATGTCAAAAAGCTTACTATAAACATCAGTGCAATGATACTTTTGAGATTAGTAATCAAAGTAATACAGTTCTTCTATCAATCTTCATTATAGAAATCTGACAATACAAAGCCGATGTTTATCCCAACATTACTGCAGGCTCGTGCTAATTCCCTCATCTTCTGTTTTCCAGGGTGCTCCTCTCTCCACTTTCTCAGCATCACGCTGTTGATTTTCACAATTTTATGACCATCTTCTTCCATTTGTAGCCAAAATGAAGCATCAATGTTGAGCTGGGCTGCTAATAGTAGGCTTTCATCTATGGCATGTGATGCCAGTCTATCAAGATCCCTGTCAGTGGGTTCCTGTTGTAGAAAGTCGTAATGGGCATCTAAAAAACATTTCTGATACGTTGCAGTGACAATGGAGGCATGTAAAAAGGCATTGACATATACAGTTGGCCTCTTTATAAATAAGGACGATACGGAAAGTCAAAATTTAAGGAATAAATGAAATTTCAAAAGACCATTAAACAAGCAATAAGATGGACATATAACCCAACAGAAACAATGCATAAAGTAAGCGATTTTCGAACACAAAATATATAATCAAATATAGTAATCACGTTATATCAGCAAAAAATAAAATAAGCAAATTTAGCAACGATGTCATTTTGACAAGAGCTAATTGCAAGCACAATATAACGTCGTTATATGCTGTTTAATATAAATGTATTTAGTCAAAAAATTTCCATTTTGTTTGAGGTCTCGATGATTAATTATTTTTTGCTTAGAGTATATATAAGTAAAATCATACAATAAAAAAATCCGAAATTGCCATACAGCTCATTAAAACAATTGCAGTTGGAGTTAACATATGTGTTATGGTATCATGTTCATTCCTTCATATCCTTTCGTAAATTACGACACAATTGCATTGGACTGCATGGAACCGTCTGCAGCCTAATGAGAAGTTGGCAATATTTTAAATAACATATTGTAATTTTATATTATATTATAATATTATATAAGTTATTTATTGATTAACTAGTGTGTTATTGACTTAAATAATTAAGAATCTGTCCTTACAATATCATAGCATTGACACGGCCAATACAGAAAAAGTCAGCCAATATCGATTTTCCTTGTATTGGCCGTATTCCGATCAGGGCCAATACAACCCCTTCGGAACGTCTCATAGGTTTCCATTTCACGTGGTGTAAAAATGCGTTAAAATCGATAACTGGTCGTCTGATGATGGAGCTGTCGAAAGGAATGATTTTGCCGGTTGTCTGGGTGAGAAATATGGCAGTTTTAACATCAACAGTTGTTTTATTTACTTGAAAAAGTGAGATTGTCAATCACCTGAAATGAAACGTTGATAAAATTTCCGACTACTGTGTTGAAATCTTTGTTGTCTGAACGACCATGCGACAAAAGAACCGAAAACATTTCAGTACATGTGTACCTCTATTTTAATGTTAAATACTGGAGTTGAATAAAGGCTAAACGTCTGGGAAATGTTCATGGATTGATCTAAAATTTAACATTTTCAACTCTGGACATTTGTCGGATGCCAACAGTCGATTTCCAACCTGGAAATTGTAGAATTATGAAGGACATGATGGTGTAGATCAGGTGGCCCAAGGTAAGATCTTTACTGATACCATATTTTAATGATGCAATTAGTTTTTGTAAAACAGTAACGGATAAAGAACTTGAGTGCTCTGGAAAGAGTCGAGAGGGGGGGGGGGTGACTGTACAGATACGTGTAAACCTGCTTAGGTTGAATACTTGAATAGTCAACGCCTCAGGCCAATAAAGCCATCCTTGGACCAATAACAAGGCCAATACAGAAATAAACACGTAATATTATCATAATATTTAATAAACAATTTTGAAATAATAGATCAGATCAGCTATCAAAGTAACTACCATTGCCAATAGACACTAACTTGATAATGGTTTAAACAAACGATAGAATCAATTCAAAACATTATAGCACGAACAAATAATAGAGCAGCGCTTGTTTGCATTGGCTTGTACAAAATGTTTTTAGGTCTTTTAATACAACAGCTAACGAATACCGAAGTAAAAAGAAGGACATGAACTGTGAAACAAAATATTTTTTTTTATTATGTATTAAATGTTGATTTTAATTGAGCAATGTGAATGTAAATATATATGACTATTTACGTGAAGGAAACTTTATTAATTTTTTTTGTCACACTTTTGCTGATATTAATTTTTACTAATCTAGAAATTTGTTATTCACTACGCAAAAGTTGATGTGCAGTTATTGTTGCTTTTCTTCTGTATAAAAGCCATAAATGATTTTCCAGTGATTAATTACTTACTTATATGAATGTACATATCTTCATTTATTTACCTCGAAACAATACTGAATATCTTTGCTTTTTTTTCAGGAGACCGTTATAACAGTTTATTATGTTAGTGTAGGCTAAATACATGTTATGAACGTTTAAGTTACCAAACTGTGACATGAAATATTTTTGTGACGCGGATTTAATTGAGCAATGCCATTGTGAATATATATGTGACTACTTACGTGAAAGAAAGTTAATTAATGTTTTTGTCACACGTTTGTCAATGATTACAATTTTAAGCGAAAGACAACTTGATTGAAGCAATACAAAGAAGAGTTACATTACTGTCATGAAGATTATAATTATTTCAAAATGATTAATCTTTCAACAGGCAAAATAGGGTTATAAATTAGAACAATAGAAACTCCTGACAATATCATCAAAATATATATCCTGATTTATTATTCGAGTTTGCAGGTAAATTACACGTACAACCCAATGTGATACATGTATACGTCATAATTGTAATGGTAATATACATTAATAGGTACCAAGGTATTTCTTCTCTCAATATATGAACCCATTAGATATACATACCAACTGGTTTGTCTCTGTAAACCTAAAACAGTTAAAAAGAACTTCTTTTTTAATTTATATGTTGTTTCATTAGATAGGAATCTCGTTATGTAATTATAAAGTTTCAAGGACAAAATACATTTCGACAACTAGCAGAAGACACCACAAACAAAACTTTCTCGTTCGTATTGTGAATCATGAATAGACCACGTTAATTTGAAAAGTGAGGAAAATGTCTAACAACAATACATACACATGATTATCTGTGATGTTAGCTTAATTCTCTTTTAAAGAAGTGTTAAATAACACAATACCGATATATACATATTTTAGGATTTAGTTTCTATATCATCATTTCGACAGCTTATTTNTCTTCATTGCAGATAAAGACAAAATACATTACCATGATTAAATGTAAAAGATGATAAGATACAAAATAACCTAAAGGAGCTAAATAGAAATACCAAAATCATCTAAGGACATAGTTATGCAAGACGGAGGTACTATTTAGTTTTTAAAGCAGACAGAGGTTGATTTCGTAAAAATCACATATGTAGGAAATATTTGCTATGTAATGTATATTTAAGTTCATTTCGGTAAAAAAAAAGATCACGTTGTAACTAACTGAAAAAAATATTGAATATAAATAACAAAAATACCAAAGTTGAATCATTTTCTGCATATGCGCATTTTCGACAACGTACATTCAGGTCAAAATATTACCTTGCATAATGCATGAGTCTTTGACTTCGACGCTTGAAGAGCATTGTTCACATCCTTCAGAGACCCTTTGCATGACTTCTTCCTCCATTTCCTCAGGCAAACAAACATGACATTCAAAATGTTATTGCAATAATCCTCCTTTATTGCTTTGAGTTCCTCGTCCTTCATTCTAAGATATAGAAACATTTCTCTAAGATTTTCCCAGCTCATTTCAACAACCAACTTTGCAAGTTTTATGTCACTTGGTGTTTCATCTAAAGGAAACTGGTTTACACCTATAGATGAATTCATATAATTAAATGTCAACATTTTCTGTCGAATATAGATAGAAATTTTTTTTTGTGTTTTTACTTTGTATTGTTATTTCAAACATGTCTACAATGACATCACTTTACAAATTATGATGGTAAGAATATGACACCATTACAGACTTATTCTGTCATAAAGATAACTTGAAGAACATCATGACAAAATTGAGCCCAAATCAAATAAGCAGAAGACAAAGAAGTTTCAAAATCATCATTTTTGGCTCGTTATGCTTCCCTTTTCATTGCCGAAATGTCCGGTAGCAACTCATCAGCAATTAATGCACTTTGTAAAACATTATATATTATCATCGGCTAAAGAGCTAAGCCGCACCGTATAAAAGATTTCTACTTGTAGCCCAACTCACAATGCTAGCTGTTTAACCGATGATATTTTTTTAGTCTTCTGTGTAAAATTTCCACAAGTTTTTTGTTCTATTAAAGATTATATATCAATGTAATGTGTCACACGCATAAATTTATCTCCGTATTTGTAGCGTGCTAAAAATAGCCATTTACTGATTTTATGTAAAGATTGATTCAACACTACAAGGTGCTGCACATTTATACGTACACGAAATATAATGTCGTTTTACAACGAACGAGAGTTTAAAAATGCCCGTGCACTTTTTTGTTGTAAATGTCACGACAAATGACAAATAATGATCCTCCAGCACGACTGTGTGTTAAATAAAAATCGACAAACCCGTTGCACGATAATAACCCAGTGCAAGCCTCAAATAACAGACGTGGTTGTGTTGTTATACCCATCAACAAAGCAGTACAATAATTTTTCGCGCGGAAACACTGTAGTTTGTAAGAATTGTATGAACCAATCACCGTTAACAAATACCTCTGCACAGAAAACATTTTTTAATCACAGTTTCGACTGACTCAAAAATTTTGTTCCCAAGGGACTGATATTTATTTATGATCTTTTTATTAAATAATCTTATGAGACAGAATTTTTTGAAACCTTGGTTAATTGGGAGGTCTCGGAGACGTAAAACGGTCATATAGAAGTCATCAAAGCTCCTTTAAATCAACCCAGAACAGGTAAAACATCTGCTTAAGAACTGCTCTAAGACATTTCTCAATTTAAATATATTCCTTCGACTTGTCATGAACCGTAAGCTTGAATCGAGATCAGTCTTTCCAGTCATTGCCATATAATCCGTTACGTTCTGCTCAGTTCCATCACCGGTCTGACCTTGATACCAATGACCACTCTGATAGATTAAGCTATAAAGTGACCATTATTCCAGTTGTACCATATATGTACATATATTTTAGGTCGTTAATATTTAAACTACTGTGAAAGTACTATTGTTCGTTGGGTACCAATTTTCGTGGATTTCGTGATTTGCCAAAGCAAAGAAATTAAGTTCCAAACGAAATGCATTTTTTTCTGTTGAGTTTTAATACATAGTTTTCGAAACCACGAATTTAAGTACCCACGAAATAGTGAAATTTATGAAAACCACGAAAATTGATGTCCACGAATAAAAGTACTTCCACAGTATGTTATGAGAAACAAAATAGTATTAAAATACTTTTAAAAACAAGGCAATTAAATACCGAAATCACTGAAATAATGTGCCATAAATTGACCAATATTCCCATTGTGTCATATATTTACATAGACTTCAGTTCGGTAATATTTAAATTATATTATGAGAAAACAAAATAATATTAAAATACTTTTAAAAACAAGGCAATTGAATACCGAAATCACTGAAATGAATTATTCAAACATTCAAATTTATTTCTGGAGGTATTATCTCACTTATATTCAGGTAAGTTTTGAAAAGTTAGAGTATTTTTTCTTCCAAAGTTGATATCCAAAATGCAGAGATCGACACATTTATTGTCGTAATAAAAGCGTAAGTAAAGTTATGTAAGAAAGAACGGCAGTAGAATACCGAAGGAACAAAGGAGTGAAATTAACAAAAATCGAAGTCCAAAGACAGGGCAAACGCGAGAACACAGAAAACAGTGACGTTAGACACTAAAACAATGACGTTAGACAGATACAAAGCACAGAAACAGAAATTCAGAACAAAGGCATTCACAGTGTGAACTCCATTGAAACTGAGAGTGACATCAGGTGTTCCGGAAGGGTAAGCATGTCCTGCTCTGTTAACAGCACCCGTCACACTGTGAGTGATTCAATCCGGGAAAATGTCAAAGTCGGTAATCAAATCTGGGAAGACGTGAATCTAGCTGAAAATGTCCACTTTCATTTTGGATACTGACACGTCATATCTTTCAATGATGCTGTGGTGACGGCCATAGAATTTCTTGAGGGATGAAATTAACAAAGGTTGAACAAACCCCTGACTAAGCAGCTTTTGGGACAGTGTTTTTGCTCTGTTCAAAAAATCACTGTACAATTTACATCCTCGACAGTAACGAATCAACCGTGAAATGTACAGTCCATTGGGTGGAAGTTCACAATTGGGAAATTAAATCATCACGCTTGTCATATAGCTTATATTTCAAACGTCCATCTCCGTCAATATACAATAAAAGATCTAGGTAGGAAGCTGAAGTACGTGTTTCAGTTGTTTCTTTAATTTCAAGCTCATTTGGATAGATCTGATGTAAATGCTATTTAAATTTAGGATTATTTAGAGAAAGTGCATCGTCTCTGTTGCGGAAGCTGAAATTAAAGGACTGGGCTAAATATTTTTGTTTTCTTTAAATAAGCCCTTGTAAAGACTTGGCCTCGTACGTATAAAGGAAAAGGTCAGCTAAAAGCGGCACAAGTTTGTTCCCATAGGAATCCCTATTGTCTGTTGAAAAAAAAACGACGTCCAATTCGACAAAAAAAATGTCGATAAAAAATTCTAACATTTTGATTACGTCAGTCTCAGTGTACTTCTTATTTAAATTAGTGTGGTTCTTAACAAAACATGTCTTGTCTTTCCCTATAACTAAATAGGTGTATCTGCGTTCTCCATTTTTTGTGCAGAAACATTGATGTATTAAATCTGCAATTACTGTTTTCAGTTTATTGTATAAAGTGTAGGAAAGTCAAAAGTTTGAATGCCATGGCAATGCGTAAGACTGGTTGAGGATAGCTGTTCAAGGAGATCTATTGAATTTTCAAGAATCAACATTTGATTCACACCGCTTGTGGAGTAAGCTTTATTACAGTAATTCTTCACACCATCTCTGGCAACAAAGTAGTGAGGAGCTTTGAAAGAGGTTTAGTTGTGCATCTAGAAGACCCGGCAATGAATCTCTGTTTGTATGGATTCTTATGAAGTGTAGGTAAATGTAAGGGAATTGATTGTTTTCATCATTAGCTTTTATGCCAAATGATGCTAACACTGAAGTGTTGTTTTTTTTTACAATCCCATCCCTCGATATTGTAGTAAGTGTATAAGTAGGGTTTCTAGATAAACTGTCGATGCCCATCTCCTTCACAAGGCAGTCGAGATAGTTTTTCTTCCACACAAACAGTATGCTAGAAGCTTTGTTTGCAGGGACAATGACGTAATTTTCATGGAGGTTGGACTGAGTTCTTACTGTAAGGGGATCTTCAATATACTGGGATTTCAGGATTTCATAGCTGTTTTAGGTGCCGGATGCGATTGACAATTAATGACTTTAATGTACCTAAATAGCAAATAACAGAAATGAAAAAAAAAAAGAATCGTAAAATGAGGTAGTTATCTTTTGTATTCTCTAGCCTGGAAAACTGTTTCGGGTTTTAGATTAAGAAACATGAAAAGTCTTACTTAATATTTAATCATGTAATAAATATGAGTTTTATTTAATGTCGATATGGATTTAAACAACAAGACTACACCAACGTGGTTTAATGCTATGACCAGAACGGTCATACCAAAAGCGGACTTGACCAGAACGGTCGTGTCATACCATGAACCGCAGACTTGACCAGAACTGTCATACCAAAAGCAGACTTGACTAGAATGACCATACCCCAAGCATACTTGACCAAAACAGTCAAACCCAAAGAAGACTTTACCAGAACGGTCGTGACTGGAACAAATTTGGTTAGAACGATCAAAGGCAATAAGTGAGGACCAATCCGTCAGTCTAAAATAAATAATCAAAGGACAATGAAAAAATCGGAAAAAAAAACAAAGAAACAAAAACATAGCACGAGTGCAGCCCAGAAAAGAAAACGGAAGACACACAAAAAAATCTTAGGCAGAACGGTATTGGCTATAGGATAATTTGGTAGCAAGAATTGCTAGAACAGAAATTCAGGAACAGTGATTATTCTAGGATCAGGAGCAGAAACAATTGAGGACTGTCTTAAATCAGCTTAAATTTTAGTTGCTATGTATCAGTTTGCTAGACAAGGCTTGGTAATAATTTGTATTATGAAAGATATATTGACATACGTATATCGAGGCAAAAAATGAAAGAATATAATCAACTTGAAATAATGTTATACTAATACTTGAAGAATGAAATTTTTAAAACTATTGGGACAAATAAAATGCATCTGAAATGCACTACGCTTAATAGATTTGAAAACCAATGTGGACGCCAAAAGAACATTAGACCATATCAAAAAACACAAATCCATTTTAGCTTAGATCCTCAAAAGTACAACACTATTGATGGTTCACGGAACAAGGAAAAGCGATGACTACAAAAAATGAAGTCCAAATACATTGCATAATTGGTAACAGATAAAAACAAAGACAAAACAAGGACGTGAGACAGCTACAATGCACGGAAATAAAAAGATAACAATAAGACCTAAGGAACTCGTAGTATGAACTCCCATGCAAACCGGAAGTGACACCAGGTGCTACGGAAGGGTAAGCATGTCCTGCCCCGCTAGCGACACCCGTCACACTATCAGTGAGGCATATAGTTGTTTGAAAGGTCTCTTCGGTAGCAAATTGGTAAATGTCATTTTCTAACCCTTAGACAAAAAAAAAAAAAACACAAAAAAAAAAACAACATCAAATCCATGGTACATATTACTTCTCTAACCATCAAACAGTACCATGGTGAAATTTTGAATATTTTACAAATAGATTGTAAAACCAAGCAAAGGAACAACGCTTTTATCGTCTTTCTTCATCTTGATCAATGTCACCTGCCATCCTTGAGTTTGTTATGTGCTCTAAACTCCAATATGTTACCTTTTGGGTCTTCCGATCTTTATCTAATCGACAATACCAACATCTTCTTTTCGGTTCAGAGATTTATTCTTAGTACCAAAAGATTTGTTCCTTAAGGGGGTAGACCTGGGGTAGGAGAAGATAACTCTGTTTTCACTTTTTTATAACTTACACAAGCAAATAGAATCGTTACAATAGGTACGATCAAAATTTTAAAATTGTAAAAAAAATTTCCACACAGCAAATAAATATTCATTTTGTCATGAAAACAAATACATAACATCAAGTTATTGATAATGGATGCATTTTACTCTACATTTTTGTAATGCTGTCAAAAGATAATGAAGATATGTAGAAGTCGGATTTCTGCCAAAGGAGGTAATTTGTAGCACAGATTCAGCAATTTTGTTGATTTTTACCCATTTTATTCTAAATAAAGAAAAAAATTGGACAGGAAAATTTTTTAAAAATTTTAATATATCTTACGTATACTAGTTTTCTTTCTATTCTCAGTTTTTGGTGAAAATTAAACGACAAAATGTTTTTACAAAAGTTGTTTGATAGTGATCTAAATAGAGTAAAAATTTCAGCCTATACTGTTCAGAACACCTATTTATTTCAGTTCAAACTAGTTAAATTTACTATCATTATTCATGCTTACCTTCACACATGTCTAAACTACATAATTTTGCATTTGAAATAATTTTAAATCGAATTCAAATTTAATTAGAGCCAATTTTATACACCACAGTCAAGTCCTGAACGGACCAAATAATATGAGGAAACAGGGAATCTTTGATGACCTTTAGACATAAAACGGGACGGTAAAAATTGTTAAGAAATAATTAAAGTCGGCATGAATATGTGTAGTTTAAATACTGAAAATATAAAAAAAAATAAACGAGAGGAAAATTTTAGGCTTCCCCAGGTCTACCCCCTTAAATGCAAATCTTTTCAATTCATTATATCTTGGATTCACATGTGATGTATTTTTCCAATATGTATAGAGTAAAATCAATACCACTTAAGCAGAAAAAGTAATTAATAGAAGCTACAGAGCTTGTATCCCATTAATTTGTGTAAACTGAAATTGCATGTTATATGTGAACTTAAGTAACTTACTTGATTGATAAAATATATAAACATTAATGTTTCTATTTCACAGATGAGAGTAAATTACTTTGGGTAGATCTAGATTTAGTACCGGGCTTACAAACGCCTACTGTGAAAAAAAAAACATACTTTTTAGTTCCCAGGCTCGAAGCAGATTATTCTTACCCCTACCTAAGGTCACCTCGTCATTTTTCCGGTTATTAGTAGGAATTCACACTGTCAGTGCTTCAATATTATAGTACTGTCTTGTATTTTACTGTAATCGTTTAGTTTTGCCTTTGTTGATGATGTTTGAGCCACCGATATAGCCATGTTATTGTGCTGTCCTGTATTTTACTGTAATCGTTTACTTTTGTCTTTGCTGATGATGTTTGAGCCACCGATTTAGCCATTTTATTGTGCTTGTCTTGTATTTTACTGTAATCGTTTAGTTTTGTCTTTGTTGATGATGTTTGAGCCACCGATATAGCCATGCTATTGTGCTGTCCTGTATTTTACTGTAATCGATTAGTTTTGCCTTTGTTGATGATGTTAGAGCCACCGATATAGCCATGTTATCGTGCTGTCATGTATTTTACTGTAATCGTTTAGTTTTGTCTTTGTTGATGATGTTTGAACCACTGATATAGCCATGTTATTGTGCTGTCCTGTATTCTACTGTAATCGTTTAGTTTTGCCCTTGTTGATATTGTTTGAACCACTGATTTAGCCATGTTATTGTGCTGTCCTGTATTTTACTGTAATCGTTTAGTTTTGTCTTTGTTGATGATGTTTGAGCCACCGATTTAGCCATGTTATTGTGCTGTCCTGTATTTTTCTGTAATCGTTTAGTTTTGCCTTTGTTGATGATGTTTGAGCCACCGATTTAGCCATGTTAGTGTGCTGTCCTGTATTTTACTGTAATCGTTTTGTTTTGTCTTTGATGATGTTTGAGCCTCTGATTTAGCCATAATATTGTGCTCTCCTGTGTTTCACCGTAATCGTTTAGTTTTGCCTTTGTTGATAATGTTTGAGCCACCGACTTGGCCATGTTATTGTGCTGTCCTGTATTTTACTGTAATCGTTTAGATTTGCCTTTGTTGATGATGTTTGAGCCACCAGTTTAGCCATGTTATAGTGCTGTCTTGTATTTTACTGTAAGTGTTTAGTTTTGCCTTTGGTGATGATGTTTGAGCCACCGATTTAGCCATGTTATAGTGTTGTCCTGAATATTAGTGTAATCGTTTAGTTTTGTCTTTGTTGATGATGTTTGAGCCACTGATTGAGCAAAGTTTTTGTCGAGTACTAAATAGTTTCAAAGAGGATTTTCCAACTTTAAACTTGGAGTGGTTTGAGGGTACAATGAATTTTGCGCTAGTTTTTTTGCGAAGGGTTAGAAAAGGACATAAGCTAATACGCCACCAAATTCATCTTTCAACACCATATTCTGGCTGACTATTCGATGGTTGCCATGTATGGAGCAGATAATGTCCTTTTGTGTTTTCATTTTTGTAATCATCACTTCCCTTTTTCCTCCGGTATTCTACTGCTGTAGTTTCGGAGCACCCGATGACACCTAAAAATTTTGCAGAGGTTTACAATGCTAGCTCCTCCTTTAGTTCTGCAGTTCTTGTTAGTTTTTGTTTATTTGTCTTTGTCGTGATATCTGGATCGAATTGGATATAAATTGTCGTGGTTGTTTATTTGTTTTTGTTTTTTTTGTTTCTTTTTTTTTTTAGTTGGAATTTCACTTTTCCTTATTTTTGCTTCGATATTGTTTGCCGATGTTACTTGTCATAACTTTCAAGACCTGTCAACACGAAACGAATCCGGATGCTGTTTTCCTGGATAATAGTTGATATTTTTATTTGAATTGACTGTTGAAAAAAAAAAATGCTGAAATGCAATATATACAAAGATAATTACAATACAAAAACAATTTTCACCAATATTGAACGTGTGTCAGTAAATGCAAGGTTAGGGAATGCCAGTCTATAAAAATCGGATTCAATGGTTGTTACTTTGTTAAAAGTAAATTCCTCATTCTTTTTCTTTTTGTTTATCTTACTATTGATAGAGCTCCACAACTTTATCAATAATGGCTGCTTAATGTAAGAATAAAAGTAATTTGGGGGAGTTTATCGATGTGTAAACGCGGCTGACTCACTCACAAACATAGTTGTTTTGAGTTTAAAGGATTGAAATTATAAGAAATATAAATACTTTTGGAGGAGTTTATCGATGTGTAAACCCGGCCGACTCACTCACAAACTTAATAAAGTCCGGATGACTTTATATAGAGTTTTATGAGTAAAAGGCAGCGTTTCCATATCCATAAACTCCTCCAAAATTACACTTATTTCACATTATTCCAATCCTTTAAGCTCAAAACAATATTGTCAGTGAATTTTACGTCATCATATGCTGCTCTATTTTACCTCGGAGTATATTGATGGGCCAAAAAAGTTTATCGAGAAAATAACTTCCTTGTGGTTCATGACCTTGACGAATGAAATTTGACGTTGCACTAGCAATTGAAATTATTGAAAGAAATGAACAATTTATATCCATTTTAGTTTTCAAATTGGAATATGAGCCAGATACACAGCATTTGGAATAGACTCTATTTGTATTGAAAAATAAATTTAAACATTCGAATTTATTTTATATCAGTCTGATTCCTGTTCTATGACGATGATTAAACTGTATGGCTGGAAAAGCAACAATTTTTAGGCAAACTCAAAAGTATTATCAATCGAATAGTCTTCTACTGAGAGAGGTCAAATAGTATATTAAGATAGACGATGAAAATCTACCGATAAATATCCTAAAGAGGTTCGAGGGACTAAGCAAAATCCATCAGAGTTTTTTCAATAATTTGCAGAGCCATTCTCTGTAGGCATAAAAAACACTTGGAAAGGTGGGGTCTCAGATTTTGATGAAATTTTGTATATAAAGGTCAAATGTAATCCTGACAACAAAATATTTTGCATTTTTAGCAGTGGTTGCTATGGTAACCAGTCATGCCCAAATATGGCTTCAAAAATGCTGTACAAATGGCAAAACGAGTGAAATCTAAGCAAGCTCTAACAGAAAATACGAATTAATGGAGTTTATTTGCCCATTTTAAATTGAGAAAATGAGAATGCTTAGAATATGCTAAATGACCTTCACATTCTATCTCAAGGTCACAAAACTCAAATTTCCAAGATCAAATTTGTGTCAAAAACCGCTCGAAATCTATATTTTGACTTGTATTTCAGCTAATCTTCGGTAGATTGTAATGATGTTGAGTATCTGTTTATTTTAAGAGGAACATGCTTTTATATCTAAGTAAATGCTATATGACCTTGATATTCCATCTCAAGGTGGCAAAACGCATATTTCCAACGTCAAATTTGTGTCAAAAACTGCTCGAAATGTGTATTTCGACTTGTATTCCGGCCCATCTTCGGTAGATTGTAATGATGTTGGATATCTGTTTATTTTTAGAGGAACAAGTTTTTTATATTTTGGTGTATGCTTTTTAACCTTGATATTCCATCTCAAGGTCTCGAAATTTTTGTCAAAAACCGCTCAAAATCTGTATTTCAACTTGTATTTCAGTCCATCTTCAGTAGATTGAAATGATGTCGGGTATTTGTTTGTTTTAAGATGAATATGCTTTTAATATCTTGGTATATGCTCAATTAACTTGACATTGCTTCCAAAGGTCATGAAACTCTGAATGTCAAAAGATAATGGAGACCATTATTTATCCATAAGATCAAATATTGCTACAAGATTAATATTCCTGTTTTCTGTTTTTTTTTTCGTTTAGTACATGTACATACTTTAAATATACTCTGGTATATAAGAATACTGTACATTGGCATTGTTCTGACCAGAATTTTTTGTTTATAGCCTTACTGAAAGATCAAAAACAGAATCGAATGCTTCAAAAGCTGCCATTGGCTCAACCCAAGTGCAATAGTGACCTTAACAGAAACTTTAACCTCAGTCCTCCCAGCTGAAAATATATTCAAAGGTGACATAATTCTGGAATTATATTGGCTACATCCCCAAGATCTATCTACTGAAAAAAATATAATTCCTCTATGATCATTAGTTTCTGAATTATTGATTTTGACAAAAATAAATGAATATGTGGGTCCAAACTTATGAACTAGTTTAATATAAAGTGTTGCCGTATAATAGAGATGTGACTCTCATTAAAGCGCCCACATGATCAATAAACACTATTAAAGCAAACTACACATGTATTAAAACCAATTTAGTGCGATTTTATTTTTTCATTGATGTTAAAAAAGTTGGTCAGTGAACCTGATTTTGGTACAGATTATGAGTACCATATAATATGCATTCCCTGAACAAATATCTTCCACCAACCACAATAAAACCTAGGATATGACCCTAAATTAAAATGTAAATAGAATAAACAACGAAAGGATGCAGAGTAAATCAGTGTTCTCCCAGGCCCTTTAGAGTCGGGGTACCCTGATGCTATAATTCTTGACGCATTCACCATTAACCCTACGCTTTAATTTTTACACCAATGCTTCTCAGGCAGATATTTTACTTCATGCTGTATTTCTAGCTAGGTTCACATGCTATATAAACAATACAAAAACAGTTTCATCACAATGCTTTTGTATTTTATGTAAAATTATATTTAACTATCATTAATCAAGCAAGGGAAAAATACTTTTATTCTTGTTCTTCATCTTGAAGTCATCACGAAGCCTTCAACATGAACTTTGTTCATACCTCATAGTAAGTTCAAGACAGCCCTACCACTAGTGTGAGTTTAATTCTATGCTACTTGTCGAATAACGCTACATCGTTATGGATGCAGGATTGTCAACAAACATTAATAAAACTACTCTTACAATCAATGTCATCAGTTGCAAAAGCACTAGTGTCTTAAGCTAGTGGACAATCACAACATATAGCTGGAAGGACTAAGGTTAAAGTTTCTGTTAAGATCACTATTGGATTTGGGTTGAGCAAATGGCAGCTTTCGAAGCATTCGATTCTGTTTTTGTTCTTTCCGTAAGGCTATAAACAACAAATGCTGGTCAGAACAATGCCACTGTACATTAATCTTATACACCAGAGCATATTTAAAGTATGTACATGTGCCAAGCGAAAAAAAACTATAAAACAAGAAAATTAATCTTGTAGCAATATTTGGTCTTATGGAAAACTAATGGCGTTGATGATTATCCTCTGATATTCGGAGTTCAAGGTCAAACGTCCGTATGGTTGTTGGTTGCTAACGTAATGTCATCAGAAGGTTATTCTTGGCATATTCAATATCGATCCCGAGAAAATAGTATGAAATAATAAAATACCGAGGTTACTGTGAATTTAGGTTCTGCATATGCGCATTTCGACAACTTATGTCTCATCAGTACAGATAAAATCAAAATATTTGGACATCCATAAACCGAAATAGGTGTAAAACTGATAGAGAACAAATAACCAATAAGATCTAAATAGAAAAGCCAAAATCAGCTAAGGACAGAGCAATGCAAGAGGGAGATACTCCTTAGTTTTAAACAAAATTTACTAAAATTTAGATATTGCATGTTTCTAAAGAAATTCGGTTTTCGGGCCAGCACCTAAGTAGTGGCTACCGGGTTGGTGAATACCCTCGGGGACTAACAGTCCACCAGCAGTGGCATCGGCCCAGTGGTAACAAATAATAAAATACCGAGGTTACTGTGAATTTAGGTTCTGCATATGCGCATTTCGACAACTTATGTCTCATCAGTACAGATAAAATCAAAATATTTGGACATCCATAAACCGAAATAGGTGTAAAACTGATAGAGAACAAATAACCAATAAGATCTAAATAGAAAAGCCAAAATCAGCTAAGGACAGAGCTATGCAAGAGGGAGATACTCCTTAGTTTTAAACAAAATTTACTAAAATTTAGATATTGCATGTTTCTTAAGAAATTCAGTTTTCGGGCCAGCACCGAAGTAGTGGCTACTGGGTTGGTGAATACCCTCGGGGACTAACAGTCCACCAGCAGTGGCATCGGCCCAGTGGTAACAAATAATAAAATACCGAGGTTACTGTGAATTTAGGTTCTGCATATGCGCATTTCGACAACTTATGTCTCATCAGTACAGATAAAATCAAAATATTTGGAAATCCATAAACCGAAATAGGTGTAAAACTGATAGAGAACAAATAACCAATAAGATCTAAATAGAAAAGCCAAAATCAGCTAAGGACAGAGCTATGCAAGAGGGAGATACTCCTTAGTTTTAAACAAAATTTACTAAAATTTAGATATTGCATGTTTCTAAAGAAAATCGGTTTTCGGGCCAGCACCGAAGTAGTGGCTACTGGGTTGGTGAATACCCTCGGGGACTAACAGTCCACCAGCAGTGGCATCGGCCCAGTGGTAACAAATTTTAAAATACCGAGGTTACTGTGAATTTAGGTTCTGCATATGCGCATTTCGACAACTTATGTCTCATCAGTACAGATAAAATCAAAATATTTGGAAATCCATAAACCGAAATAGGTGTAAAACTGATAGAGAACAAATAACCAATAAGATCTAAATAGAAAAGCCAAAATCAGCTAAGGACAGAGCTATGCAAGAGGGAGATACTCCTTAGTTTTAAACAAAATTTACTATTGCATGTTTCTAAAGAAATTCGGTTTTCGGTTACTATGAAATTAGAATATTTTCGGCCAAAACCTTGAAACTTCAAGTTTCGTGACCTTTAGAAGCAATATCAAGGTCATTAAGCATATACCAATGTATACAAAGCATGTTCATCTGAAAATAAACAAATACCCAATATCATTTCATTCTACTGAAGATGGACTGAAATACAAGTCGAAATACAGATTTTTAGCGGTTTTTAACAAATATTTCGTGATCTTGAAATGGAAAATCAAGGTCATAAAGCATACACCAAAATATAAAAAGCAAGTTCGTCTTAAAATAAACAGATACCCAACATCATTACAATCTATCGACGATGGGTTGAAATACAGTCGAGCGGGTTTTTGACACAAATTTGACCTTGGAAATTTGAGTTTTGTGACCCTTGAGATAGAATATCAAGATCATATAGCATATACCGAGATATGAAAAGCATGTTCCTCTTAAATAAACAGACCCCCAACATCATTACAATTATTCAAAGATGGGCTGAAATACAATTCGAAATACAGATTTCGAGCGGTTTTTGACACAA
Organism: Modiolus philippinarum; assembly: GCA_002080025.1. Classification (NCBI taxonomy): domain Eukaryota; kingdom Metazoa; phylum Mollusca; class Bivalvia; order Mytilida; family Modiolidae; genus Modiolus; species Modiolus philippinarum. The sequence goes on from MJUU01011442.1 coordinate 23,778, forward strand.
ATTTGACCTTGGAAATTTTAGTTTCATGAACTTAAGATGGAATGTCAAGGTCATTTAGCATGTACTAAGCATTCTTTAAAATGGACCAATAAACTCAATAATAATACTATCTGCTGAAGAGGGATTGAAATACAAGTAAGAATGGTTATTTTGGGTTTTTCTGACAGAAATATGAAAATCACTATTTCTGCAAATTTCAAAATTATTGGTTTTTTCAAATCAGAATATCACCATTTCTATTTTTTAAAAATTTTTTAAAGATAATATACTAAATTGGAAGCTCAGTAAGTTAAATGAATTTCTATTGACGCAATTTTTTGTAATAAACACTTAAAAATGGGCCATTTTTCCATTTTTCGGAAATTATCGTTTTTAGTGATTTATGTTGCCATGGTAACCAAATTTAGACCTAAGTCATTTCATTGCTTTTTGTTTCAAAGGTTACATTGACCCATTACGCAGCAATGTTAAGGCACTTCTGTTCGGAAAAGGTACTGAAAATGAACCCTTATCATATTTTTCCTGTTATTGTGTAATGAGAAAACTGTAGAAAGGTAGGGGTCATATACAAAGAAACATAATGTCAAGTCGATAAAAATAGTAGATCACGTGATAATATTTAGGTCACGTGATATCCCGACTTGAAGATTCAAGTGATGCACGTCTACTTTGCAAAAGCGTAACCTATTAACCACCTCTAATCACCGTCAAATTTTAATGATGAATAAATCAAGACATGAAATTACTGAAAATTGCTGGGGGTAGTCGTAGATTTTTGATTGAATTAAAAAAAAAAAAAACGATTCTTAGCGGGTCAAAGCGCCAAAATTTTGCATTTTAAGGCTTTACTCACCTTTTTAAACTACAACATAAACAAGTATAAACTACCCCCAGCAGTTTTTAAATACTTTAACTGTTGCAGAATCCAAATTGCCAAACATTTTTTACTTTAAACGAGATTAATAGGTAACACTTTTTGATTAAAGTATCGGCAGTGGACAAATGTCCTTTACGTCGTGATAATAAAACGCCAGAAGGACGTCGACTTCACGCTGGAAATATTACGTATGTTTTCCGGATGTGAATATCGTAAATTTAGAGGAGGGTAGAATGCTTCGATACGGATATGAGACACGGCCCATTTGAT
>MJUU01011443.1:18260-30667 GCA_002080025.1 Modiolus philippinarum
GGGGGGGGGGGGGGGGGGGGGTAAATTTGTCGTATTAATTGAATAGTATCAAAGCACAGTCGTTTGCTATCAGAATTACTTGTTACAATAGTGGTCTATTGACGTAATTTCGGTTTTTTTTTTCGGAGTCACTTCTCGTTGAATGTAATTCGTGAAGGGAGCGGCGCTTCAACTGTGCATTATCTAAATTTGCATAATATTAATGCACTGTTGATTACTCCTCCCACTGTCATAAGGTTCAATGTGTTTGGTGGAGCGAGATTTTTACATAGTGCAATATCATGAAAGGCCGTCCGATAATGCACTGTTTAAGCATTGCCCTCCATTTTATAAGTATTAAACCATGCTCAGATCAAAGGAATCATATTACAAGATGAATTGAAACTATCAAAACGTTTGGACCTTGTGTTCTCTTATGTGTATTTCTTATTTTCCACACACAGTTACGGAATTTTCATTTTATTCATTCAATCTGTAAACTAGAGTTAGGTTTGGTATGCAATTAAGGTGTTACGAGGAACATAATATATATATACTGCAGTTAAATACAGCATTTTGATTGGTACTCATAACGCATATTACTTTCACAAAGGGGTGATAGCATAACACAAGGAAAAACAAAAAACAAAAACAAAAAACAATAAAAAAAAAAAAAACAAACAAACAAACAAAAAACAAAACAAAACAAAAAAAAAGGAAAAAAACGCCGAACAAGAACAAAAACAAAACAACACCAGTGTCCTAGAGGATATAATATATTGTTTTATAATGCAGCCGTGTTATTGGTGTTCTATTCATCAAAGACAGCGATTGAATGTTATTGCTTATGTTGATTGATCCTGCATAATTTTTTTTTTACTCTGGTTCAGGTTTGATGGGTGTCTTCGTCGAGGTCCGCGTCTGTCAAGTTATAAATAAACTGGAATCGTGTTGAGTAGTGTAAAGAGCATAATGCCCACTGCTTTTGCAGTTGGGGGTACATGCACCATTTAAATTTAAATTTGGTGGCACAAGGTTTTTTTTTGGGGGGGGGGGTACATATCCATACCAGTAATTTTGCTTCGCTGCTTCAAACGTTTCCGCAAGAAACCTATTAAGTTCATTTGTAAATTGTACGTGCATGTTTTATGAATGTACATGAATTACATACTGCAGTACTTGGATGAAATACACAGCAACAAACTCAAAACGTCTGGATTTTATTTTGCACTAGCTACATCGTATCAGACTAACATAACTTGTCGAAATGGTCAACTAGCTGTTGTTGTAATAGACAAGCTATTATTCATTCTTGCCCAAAGTACAGATCAGAACATTTACTTCATATCCTAATTCCTATTTATGTTAATTTCAAAGATGAAGTCAACAACACTTCGACACTTTGACTAAGGTTTTGTTGGTTTTTATCCGGTGTTGTCTTGGTTTTGTCTAGTGCTACTTTATGTCATGTAAGGAATTTCCTCTATTTTTACGACCAATATACATATATACATTAAATAAAAAAAAGTCGTAGTTTAAAATTGTAATGTACACTTATATTAATGCAGTGTTTTAGAATTTCAGAAATGAGTTTTCGACCAACAGGTGGCAAATATAGTTCAGTTTGCAAATACAGGAATAAAATCCATGGAATATCATGAGGGTGTATTATAGGTGATTAAATGTTGTAAATATTCTATAATGCATTTTATTCATTGTTTTTATTTTGTACGGCCTTAATATTATGTAATTTGTTTGGCCTAGTTATGTAACTTGTTTACTATAAACAATGGTCAAGGTTATTACACCTTATGACATATACAAATTTCTAGAATTTAAATTAAGTTTTTAACACATAGATTTTACTAGAGGTTTTCCTTCCATAATCATTTTAGTCATGTGATAATTAGTTGATTAGAATGGTATAGTTATATATCTTGTGAAGATTTTTCTGGAGAGAATAAATGTATTTATATAAGATAGCTGAAAAGGGTAAAGGCAGTCAGTTTAATAAGTTTATACAGGATTAATTAGTTTATATAGGATTATCACGCACATCTTTTGTATTGAAAATCGACATCAATTATTGTCAATCTATTATCAACTATTAAGTGAGGATTATAAGGAATATTCTGTTGGACATTTATTGGTGGAATTAAGTGAACTGTTCATTTGGATTATTACTTGGACTTCATTATTGTCAGATAAGTTATATATTGTATTTAATTTGTAAAATAATTATTTTTTGTTTGATTAAAAAGTTAATTTGAGCCAATTTTGTTTTATCTTTGCTGACTTTAATTTACAATTAATTATTGGTGTTTCTGCCACATAACAGAAATTTGGGGCTCGTCCGGAAGCTTCGAAATTGTTTAAAAAAAATTATTATATTTTTGTTAAATAGAAAATTTTTTAAAAGTCAGCAAAAATTTTATCAAGATGTCATTTGATCCAGAACAATTCATGTCTGCGTGTCAGGTAGAGAATTTTGAGAGGCTTAAAAAAGATGACTTAATTATCTTAGGAAAACATTTGAAATTGGATGTCAAATCTGGAATGAGAAAATTTGAAGTTCAAAATGTCATTGCAAATTATTTGGTTGAAGAAGACTATTTTGATAATGGAGACTTTTAGCATTTAAACTCTTGATTTTGAAATTAAAAAATTAGAAATTCAGAAGGAATTAGAAATAAGAAAATTAGAAATAGAGAGACAGGAAAGAGAAAGGAAATTAGAAATAGAGAGACAGGAAAGAGAAAGAAAATTAAAACTACAAATTGAACAACAGGAAAAAGAAAAAGAACGAGAGCTTAATTTTCAATTAGAAATGAAAAAAACCTGAATTAGCTGAAAAGAATCAACACCTTTCTTAGAATTCTCAGACATTTGATGTTGCTAAAACATCAGGTTGGTCCATCCTTTTTCAAGAAAAGGATGTTGACAAATATATTCTGCATTTTGAGAAAATAGCTCAGAATTTAAAGTGGTCAAAACATAATTGGTCAATGTTATTACACAGTGTATTAATTGGTAAAGCCAGGGAAATGTACACTCAGTTATCAGTAGAACAGGCTTCAGATTATGACATTATGTAAAAGATTAATTCTTAAAGCCTATGAACTGGTCCCTGAAGCTTACCGCCAAAAATTTAGGAATGCAGAAAAACAGAGTGACCAAACCTATGTAGAGTTTGCTAGAACAAAATAGCAACTATTGATCGTTGGCGTTCATCAAAGAAAATAAATAACAATCATGAGAAATTACGTCAGCTAGTTTTAATTGAAGAATTTAAAGGATGTATTTGTACTGACATTAAAACTTTTATTAGTGAACAAAAAGCTGAAACTTTGGAAATAGCTGCTCGTTTAGCTGATAATTTTTCACTTACACATAAAACACAATTTTTAACTAGATTTGCAATTGCAAGCAATAGCCGATGTCACCCCAGACTCCCCATTCGATGATTCCATCTAATTCGCAGCGTCAAAATCTACCTAGAAATCAATTTTCGTTGAAATCGGACAATGTGGAAATTTTGACGTATTTTGTAGGCCATCTTGGAAATGGCGGCCATTTTGAAAAATTTAAACGCAAGGCATACAACTTCAGATGGTGCTCCAACTTTGTGCAACGTTTAAAATCAATTGGTCCAGCCATTTCAAAATGATCGCTCGGACAAGAATTATTGGAAGAAAAAAAAAGAAGAAGAAGAATAATCAGAAGAAACGTAGAATAACAACATGTCACCCCGACAAAGTCTCGGGTGACATAATAAACCACAGAAAATTTTTCCGAAATCAAAATCATTCCACAAATTTTTCACCCAAACCTTCAAATGATGTAGTAAATAGTAGGCAACGTACAGTAAATAGCTCGTCCAAGTCCTATCCTCCCCTACAGTCACAGAGACCATTTAAGTCGATTTCCTGTAATTATTGTAAGAAGGAAGGCCATTTGATATCTGACTGCTATAGGTTAAAGCAACGGAAGGAAAGTGAAATTAAACCCAGTGGTTTTGTTGAGTCGTCACAATATTTGCCTCATTTTGATACAGATGTGCATAGTTCTTTTACTGAGGTGAAGTCTGTTTCTGATCACGTTAGTAAGGTCGAGGTCAAATCAACATTTAGTTCCATTATGGAGATTTTCGAACCATTTATTAGTGACGGTTTTGTGTCGCTTTCGAGTGATTTTTGTAATTCTACCTCTATTCGAATTTTAAGAGATATTGGAGCTTCACAGTCTCTTTTGTTGGCGGAAACCCTGCCGTTTGATGATATTTCTAGTACTGGTAGAAATGTTCTCAGTAAAGGGGTAGACTCTATTGGTTATACTGCTATTCCTCTCCATAATGTTTATTTGTCTTCGGATATTGTTTGTGGACCTGTGACCTTAGGTATTAAGTCATTATTGCCCTTTGAAGGTGTACAACTTCTTTTTGGTAATGATTTAGCTGGAGATAAAGTTCAAAGAAATCCTATTGTGACAGACAAGCCTTCTTTTGATCAAGTTCCTGATTCTGCTGAACAGGAGTTTTCTGAGTTGTATCCTGCCTCTGCAGTTACTCGTGCTATGAAAAAGAAATGTGTTGAAGCTCAGAAAGTTGAGGAAAATAGCACTGATAGTTTTGATTTGTCGGATACATTTATGAGTCAGTTTAGTGATGTTGGTGTTGAAACAAGCAAGCATTTGGAGTTTTCTGATAGTTCATTGGTTCAAGGTGATGGTTTTTCTATGTCTACATTTAGCAGCGAGCAACATAAAGACCCTGAAATTTCATGTCTTTTCAATAGGGCTGTTGATGAAAGTGAGTTTTTGCAAGAACCTGTTACTTATTTCACCAAAATGGTATTCGTATGCGTAAATGGAGACCTTGATGCAGAATGGGCAATAAAGTATTAAACTATAGTACCAAAGGTGTATAGAGCTGAGATATTAAGCATGGCCCATCATACTCCCTTGTTAGGACACTTAGGTATTAATAAGACTTACAACAAAATTTTAAATTATTTTTATGGCCTAATCTTAGAAAAGATGTCTCCAATTACTGCAAGTCTTGTCATACATGTCAGTTAGTAGGCAAATCAAAACCAAGTTAAATCAAAAATCAAGTTATTCCAAAAGCACCTCTTCAACCAATACCTGCCTTTGAGGAGCCATTTATTAGAATATTAATAGATTATGTAGGACCTTTACCAAAAACAAAATCTGGTAATCAGTACATGTAAACTATTATGTGTGCATCCACAAGGTTCCCTGAAGCTATTCCTTTAAGAAATATAAATACCAAGACCATATTTAGGGCTTTAACTAAATTTTTTACTTAGTTTGGCCTACCTAAATCTATTCAATCAGACCAAGGTTCAAACTTTATGTCAGGCATTTTTCAGCAAGTAATGTATGAATTGGGCATTTAACAGTACAGATCATCTGCATATCACCCTGAAAGTCAAGGTGCCTTAGAGCGATTTCACCAAACTTTAAAAAATATGATGCGGACATATTGTTTTGACACAGACAAAAATTGGGATGAAGGAATGTCTTTTCTTTTATTTGCTGTAAGAGAAGCAGTCCAGGAATCATTAGGTTTTTGCCAATTTGAATTAGTTTTTGGACACAAAACTCAACTCAAACTTTTAAGCGAGAAAATTTTATCTAATGAAATAGACCATTTAAATCTCTTTGATTACGTTTCAGACTTTCGCACTAAACTTGTTAAAGCTTGTAAACTAGCCAATAAAAATCTTAAATCCGGTCAAGAATCTATGAAAGCCAAGTATGACCAAAATTCTGTAAAACGTAATTTTGACCCTGGTGATAAAGTATTCGTTTTACTTCCTGTTCCTGGAAAGCCACTTGAAGCCAGATATTTTGGTCCATATATTGTTGAAAAGAAAATCAGTGATTTAAATTATATTAATAAAACACCTGACAGACGTAGACAAAACAGGTTGTGTCATGTAAATATGATAAAACCTTATATAGATAGAAATAGCACAAATATTGTACATTCTGTAAATATAGTTAGTGTTGACCCTGACAATGCTAAAAATGACTTTTGTGAAAAGATTGATTTGCCATCTATCACATCGTAGCTGGAAAATTCACAGATTCTACAAGATTTGGATTCGAAACTTCAACATTTACCAACAATTCAAAAGGAACAGTTAAAACAGTTACTCAGTGATTTTGAAAATTTGTTTCCGGACATTCCGACACGAACTGATAAAATAATTCATGATGTCGATGTTGGTGATTCAGTACCGATAAAACAGCACCCATACCGACTGAATCCGATCAAACAAAAGTACCTGCATGATGAAATTCAGTGTTTTTTAAAAAATGACTTTATTAAACCTAGCAAAAACAATTGGAGCTCGCCTTGTATTCTAGTGCCAAAACCTGAAGGAACTTATCGCATGTGTACGAACTATAGAAAATTAAACAGTGTTACAAAAACTGACTCATTTCCAATTCCGCGCATTGATGACTATATTGACAAAATTGGAAATGCTAAATACATTACAAAAAATGACTTATTAAAAGGATTTTATCGAGTTCCTCTTACAGAGCGTGCAAAAGAATTGTCCGCTTTTGTTACACCGGATGGACTATTCCAATACAAAGTGATGGGTTTTGGCATGAAAAATTCGCCGGCAACCTTTCAGCGTCTCATCAACAGTGTTATTTCTGGAATTGACGGTTGTGAAGCATACATTGATGACATTCTTATATATAGTGACACTTGGGAAGAACATTTCTAGATATTCCGAACTTTTTTTGAACGTTTAAGCAGTGCTATCTTTACAGTCAACCTCTCAAAGAGTGAATTTGGATGTGCTTATGTAAACTTTTTAGGACATGTCGTAGGTCAGGGTCAGGTAAAACCTAATGATGCAAAAATAAGTGTTATTTCTAGTTTTCCTAAACCTGAGAATAAGAAACAATTGATGCGTTTTCTGGGATTGGCTGGATATTATAGAAAATTTTGTCAAAACTGTTCTTCAATTAGTGAGCCTTTGACTAAACTATTGAGAAAAAATGTAAAGTTTATTTGGTCTAAAAGTTGTGATAAGTCATTTGAAGAACCAAAAGCCATCCTAAAAAGTGCGTCAGTTTTAGCAACACCTAATTTTGATTGTCAATTTAAATTAGCAGTAGATGCCAGTGATGTTGCGGCTACAAGAAGAAAAAGATGGTATAGAGCAGTCTATTTATTATTTTTCTAGAAAATTTAATAAACACCAGATACATTACTCCGATATTTGAAAAAGAATGTTTGTCTCTGATTTTAGCTTTACAACATTTTAAATTTATGCTACAGCTTCAATTCAGCCTATCATTGTATATACTGATCACAACCCTCTTAAATTTATTCATAAAATAAAAGATATAAATCAAAGACTTTTGAGGTGGAGTTTGACTTTACAAGGTTTTAATCTAGACTTAAGACATATTAAAGGAAAAGATAATGTCATTGCAGACGCATTGTCAAGAGGTTGATCAATTTCATAACACCTCATTGCTTATTTTAAATGTTTTTCATTGCATTCAAACATTTTCTTTTGGGGGAGGTGTTATAGGTAATTAAATGTTATAAATATTCTTTAATGCATTATATTCATTGTTTTTATTTTGTGTGGCCTTAATATTATGTAATTTGTTTGGCCTAGTTATGTTACTTGTTTACAATAAACAATGGTCAAGGTTATTACACCTTAGAACATATAGAAATTTCTAGAATTTAAATTAAGTTTTTAACACATAGATTTTTCTAGAAGTTTTCCTTACATAATCATTTCAGTCATGTGATAATTAGTTGATTAGAATGTTCTAGTTATATCTTGTGAAGATTTTTCTGGAAAGAATAAATGTATTTATATAAGATAGCTGAAAAGGGTAAAGGCAGTCGGTTTAATAAGTTTATACAGGATTAATTAGTTTATATAGGATTATCACGCACATCTTTTGTATGGGAAATCGACATCAATTATTGTGAATCTATTATCAACTATTTAGTGAGGATTATAAGGAATATTCTATTGGACATTTATTGGTGGAATTAAGTGAACTGTTCATTTGGATTATTACTTGGACTTCATTATTGTCAGATAAGTTATATATTGTATTTAATTTGTAAAATAATTATTTTTTGTCTGATTAAAAAGTTAATTTGAGCCAATTTTGTTTTATCTTTGCTGACTTTAATTAACAATTAATTATTGGACGTTTCTGCCAAATAACAGGTGTTATAAAAAGACAGCCTATATAGTAGCCTAGGACCTCTCAGGATTTCTCCAGACAATCGTCGAAATTCACTGAATGTGAACATTGCCAATTTGATGTAATCAGGTTACCGTAGTAAAATTCTTTGTTGGGGAGTATACTCATCTTTACATAAACCACTATCACTTTAACACCCAATGCCGTGCGATAATAAATGTCACGCAAACACACACACACACAAAAGAAAGAAAGAAAACGAAATGACCTTACTTTTACACAAATTTATACTTTTTATACGGAGGTATGAAGCAAGAGCGATTTCTACTTATTGTAAGCCAAAAAGGGCGACAGCATCTTTGAAGGAAAAAAGAAGAATGTTCTGTTTATTCACTAAACATAAGTTTGTCTCGTGTACATATTTATTTCACATCATTTATTCATTCTCTATAGTTTGATTCCAACTTCCAGATTGAAACGAGAGTGCAAACAATTTCATTATTTGTAAATCGAAAGAATAGAAGATCAGGACAAAAAAAATGTCTTTTTTTCTTATGGACAGATAGACAGATAATTATATTTCAGCAACTATATACTGGAATTGTTAGGTACACCGCCAGAAATATTTCAAGAGAAGCTAATATATCTAAATGTAACCTAAATGTATTTTTCGTCGTATGGGTGATAACATTGATTTGATAATCAATGAACAGTTAAAGGAGCAATGACCCATTTTATTAGCACGTCACTGTTCAGAGCACACGATTTGCTTATTATTGAAGCCTAGCACATTGTGTCTTCAGGTTGGAGAACAACAATAAAGCATGTTATATTGCATCGTTTCCTCATATTAAGGAACTTGTTTTCTTTTCTTTTCTCAATATTTCACACATTCATATAGATTATTTATGTCTCTAGCTGACAACAATAAAGAAATGATTTATTATTTTAGAAATGTTTATTTATATACATATACGATTTATTTCAGTGGAGCATCCAATTAATCTGTAAACAAACATTTGATACATAAGTTGTCGAAATGGTAACTTTACAATTCAAATCACTTCAACATAGGTTGGTGGGTCAACTACCTCTATAAAATTTCAAACTTGATTTGATAGCATAATCATTATGATTTGCTAACAAAAGAGCATTATTTTTTTAACGTTTTTATACATGCATTTAAGGGGTATGGAATTAATAAAGACAGGACTATGCATCCATAATATTTGTTAAATATGCATTAATTTTTCAGTTGAGTAAATGACATGCTAAAATATTAGCTTATAGGGTTTTACGCAGTATTTGGGCCGCAGTTTACAGCAGCGAAACCCCCCATTTTGTTGCGGTTGTCCGGATATGCATAATAAAGAAATTCTTCATACCGGACAATTTGGCACATTTCGCTGCGAATTGGAACAGTTTAAGTCAAATACTTGTATATACAGAGAGACATAGATAAATTTAACTTCTTAACAAAGAAGTTAATAGTAATAGCCTCTGTTTCCCAAGGCTTTGCTATTCTCATATTTTTATAGTATTGTATTCATAGTTGTTATCTATGGTGTGCCATAATCTGCGGTTGCCAACTAGTTGAATTATGTTATCTATGGTGTGCCTTAATCTGCGCCGCCAACTTATGAATGGAATATTTGAATTAGTGATTGATGAAGTTGTATGGAATATTTGAATTAGTGATTGATGAAGTTTACAAGTTTTACATATATTAAGCAAATTATACATGTTGAATATTCATACTGACAGTTATATGATATCTTTATAGTTTAAAGTTTTAAAGTAAACTGAAATTGTTGTATGTATAAAACATTACATATCAAAACTGTGGTCAAATACTGCCAATGATAGCTTGTTATTCTTTCATCTCATCTAAGATAAAGGTATACGTGTGTCTTAAAAGAATAGAAACAATTTCATTCCAATTTAATACTATTTCTCTAATTCTTGTTCAAAATAAATACTTCCCAAATGGTGTTAGATGAACTTAATAATCAACATGTTTAGAAATTGATCTCACTTGCTGATTGGTCAATCATGTGAATGTCTCGTGTCATTTCTTGAAATAGTGCAACCGGATGTTGTTGAAATTAACACCTGCATCATTGTCTAGCGAAATGATTTTTGCATTTGTATGACAAAGATAACTCAATTTATTCATGTTATTGAAAAAATGACATTTTTATAAAAAAAATAAAAATTACACTCAACACCCCTTTCGATGAAAGACGCAATGATACACAAAGCAACGATGATAGCAACAAAATGGCGGCATATTAAAGACTGGAGACTGCGGAGGTCGCTTTACGTCAAATAAATTGAGTAAGTAAATTGAGTAGGAATTAAAGAAAAAATCTCTAACATTGTTTTCCGGTTTATTACGATAATTTCTCACACCTCGTAGTTAAATTTTCACATTTTAAAGTTTGAGTTTTCGGGTAAACCTTAAACTTTAAAATGTGAAAATTGAACTATCTCGATGTGAGAGATATACGTAATAGACATGTTACAAAAGGTATTATGTTTACGAGTATGTTCACATTTATGTCTAGAACGACCGATTTAAAGAGGGGTAATCTCAAAACATCTATTGTACATCACATTATTCCTTTTATTGAATGTGCAGCTAACAAATGTGTTGCACTTTCAGAATGCAATTAATTGTGTTAGAGGCACTTTACCCATGCAGTTAACACATTTTTCATTCTTTAGTTAGACTAGATCAATACTTAACAGCGGGTATTTAAACTATTTTAACATAGATTCATGATAATGTTTTCACAAGTTTGCTTCGCATTTTAAGGTCCTTCAGATAAGATAGGAAATAAATGTATTTTAACGACATGTAATTTGCTGACCCTTAACGAGAATCACACATTAAAGAATGAAACAGTTGTCTGATGTACGGTCGGCTTGAATAATTAGTATATCTGGAGATCCGTTAATCGTTTTATTTTAATTTTCACCTGTTACCCAATACATTGTGATATTGTGATAGTTTTAAATGTTATTTCTTGTTTGAAAGCTTGCTGCGATTCCGTCTTTTGTCAATCAACTCATTGTAACGTAAACATACTTTCAATCAATTATATTGACCTGACACGACCAGGAGCCAATGAATAATGAAAATCAATGTAAAGTTCATGCAACATATGGAACACAACAATAAAAGAGTTTTCCATTGCTTGGTTTAATCGTGTATTTGTAGTGATTATGTCTCATGAACATTTACTCCTTACCCTTTCATTGTTAATATCTTTTTGAAAATTTTCTTAATTACATGTAATTTATTTAATTCAATGAAAAAATTACTTCGTTGTAACATGTTGTAAATACATATCCAAAAATTTAAAATAAAAATATATCAAGATATACTTTAAACGGATCCGAATTACACGTCGAGAGAGCACTTGGTCAAATTGTAATCTCCGACAGATCCATCAAGAAAAACGTATTATTGGGTTAGCTTTAAAGGCAGGAGTGAAATATACGTCTTTTGGTAATTGTTTTCTTAACCTTTTTCTGAATGAGGAAACACACAAGACATGAAATGATAAGAATTATAGGTAGTCGAATTCACAATGGAAAGTAGTGTGTTTTATACAAATTAATCGCCTTATGCCTATATGTTATGGTTTTGGAGCTATATTTTTTTTAATCACATGTGCTTCGGGTTATTGACTGGCCCTAAACATGAATGAAATACACAAATTATTCTATATATTGTAGTCGCATACATAATGGCTTCATATTAATTTTTTTGGATAAAAAAGATAGAGTCACCAAACATGGTCCAGCAATACTAGTATGTCTTTTTTATCACGAGTCCCGGACAAGTTTGACTTTTGAAGAGAATGTGTAATATTTAAGAAAAAAAATCAAAATCTATTCAATTAGGTCAACAATTCTAAATAAAAAAGACACCAGGTACGTCAAAAAGGAAAATGGAAAGTACAAATAACTGAAATAAAGGAATGTCAAGAGTGTCGTCTGGTTTCGTTCTAGTGTGTAATTCGAAAATTTAAATGCTGTTAAAGCAGGGAAATGTATTTAGTAGTGAGATAGCGTGTGAAAATTGAAGATACAATCTTTATCAAATAGTTGAACTTGGGTGACGGACATTTCGAATTGACTGAGAATTTAAATTTCCTGAAACGCATGAATTCTGCTTTTTATTTAGCGAATTGATT
>MJUU01011443.1:58122-75810 GCA_002080025.1 Modiolus philippinarum
TTGTGTTTGTTTATATCTTACCCAGAGTGTAGGGGAAGTTAAATAAACGAAAATAATGCACACGCATACGTAATCGGCGGGGAACTGGTGGCGGACCAGAGTATTTTTATAATTATTACATTCCATTGTAAAGGCAAATTTAACGACAACTGATACATTCGTTCTTATTGAGTTCTTTATACATAAAGCATATTATAAGGTTGTCTATCCGGTGTGACGTCACTCATGTGTTATTGCAAATTTACATTTGGCTGGTTGTTATAAGATTGCCATTGTTGTTTTTCTTGATCTATATTAAAATTATATTTTAAAACTGGTTTAGTGCATTTAGATTTAAACTTACAATCCTTGTATAGCAATCAACTGATCAAATATCCCCAGAGTTAGAGTTGTAATCATATTTTTACCAAGTGTTCTGTGAAGAAAGAAAATGAAAGCGAAAGGTATAGAAGAATCGTAGTGTAATGCTAATCTTGACTTCAAAATATTTTAACAGCTGTTTTTCTCTTGCAGCAACTAGCATTTATATTGTACGAACTGGACGCAATATTTTTCATACTATGACCTTTTTACGATTGGCATTTAGTTATTTTGTTTTTCTACCAAGTGTGTAAAGAAACCACTCAGGGAGCTGAATTGAGAAGGATCACATGAAGGGTTCTTTGTTTCGTTGTTGTTCATTTCGTTTATTTACACTAAGCAGCGATGGGATATTGACCAAATTAATATAAGACAAAGTCCCTACAAACATTATGGTAAACGAAGCAATGGAAAATGCTTTTATGGTTGTTCTTCGTCTTGATGTCACCATGAGGCCTTCATAAGTGAGCTTTGTTTATACCATTCAGTAAGTTCAAGACGGCCTCGAGCACCGGTTTGAGCGGATTTCATTGCTTGATATCGAACAATGCTACATTTATGTCTCTTTGGATTGTCAACAAACATTAAAATAACAGTCAAGGTGCTTGCAATTGCTGTCACCGTTGCCCGACAAAAAGACTAATAGAAGACAATCACAACACTTAAACAACCACAGGGTACTCATGGATTCAAAAGTAAGACAAATTGGCAAAATGAAATCATAAGAAGTGGACGCAATAAGCAGGTGGTCAGATTAACAATTTGGCAGCTGGATAAACATTTCATTGCAAGCTTTGTTATTTATGGAGAGGGGTAAATTTCTGAAATGATGACAATAATTCTGAAAACTTTATTTAGTACTACAAAATAAGCAATAACTGGAAGCGTTTACATCAATTCGAAAAGGAAATTATAGGAAAATGTGATAAAGATGAATCATGCCCATAGTAAGAAATGATGGTCATATCGGGTGTCCACTCTAACGAAAATAAAACTGGAACAAGAGCAGGCACTCAAATAACGCCTCTTCACGATTCTGTTCTGTAATTTTGTTATAACAAGAATTTGAAGTGTGTTGCCTTAAAAAAGTATTTGTGTCTGTAAGACACAAATGACTCTATCACAAGATATCTGCTAAAACAGACTGATATTGCTAGAATCAATAATCATTACTTTCTGTAATAAAAGATCCTTATAACATGCAAATATTTGACATATGTGCCCATTATAGTTGACGGAATTAATAATTTACATTAACCATTTATGTTTTTCACATACCTTTAACAAATAAAGGAGTGACAAGTAAATTGAATAAAATATCTACAATGCATGGTAAGATCAAGCGCAAATGGCGCGATTCTTTATTGTTGTTTTTCATCTTTAAGTCGTAACTTCGTCTTTTACAGTAAACATTCATATTTAATAGTCACTAACATCGACTTGAGTAGATTTAACTTCATACATGTCGAAAACTCTTCATTAATGTTTTATTTGGGCATGAATGCGGGATCATCAACAAATATAAAACAAAGCTGTCGACGAATGGCAGCCAGTTATATCCCCTCTTGTTGCACCCTGAATCAATATGGCAAGTGCAAACTTAAGTGTGTTTGAGCAATACAGCTGTAGACACAGTACAAGTTTGGAAACATACAAATATGGACATAATGATATATTTCTCCTCTCTAGAAATCAACATTATTTCCAAAAGAAAACAAAATAAAAAATATTGGCTAGTCACAGACTGAAAACAGGGGAAAAAGTACAACTCATCATACAAAAGCTTCAGATCAAATAACATTACTACCTTCTCACAAGCTGAGAAATCAATGAAAAAAAATACGTGCCTATAATAAAAAATAGATCAGAGTCATCAGTAAACAGGAAGTATATGAGTGATGGTCTTGCAAAAAGGAAACACGGTACACTTATCACACTAAACTTTCTTATCAAATATCAAATCATTACATACAAAAGCTGAAAAATCGTTGACAAAAAATGTTTATATTTGGCTACTGTAGAAAAACAGCTATATTGGAGAAACAATCAAAGTTATCGGCAAACAGGAAAAAGAAGAAGGATGGACTTGAAAATGGGAGAAACTGTAAAGACTTATAAAATTGCACCCGCACTTTTACGGAAACTGGGTGCTGCAATATTTGTAAAAATTCGAAATTAAAGAGACCACTGATACACCATCATCACCATCATACCTGGACCTATACCTCTACATTGACAAATCTGGACGTCTGAAAACTAAACTTTACGACTTTCCAATAGTGAACTTCCCGTTTTTGAGCAGTAATATTCCCACATCTCCGGTATATGACGTGTACATTTCACAACATTTCACGAGTCAATTAGTTTTTGTAGGGTCCTCACTGCTAGTGCTTTAGTTATATAGCGTTCTTGTTCATTCTTGATTATTTGCTTTGTATTTGTCATACTGTCTCAATTCATGTTGGATGTGAATTGGTGGGATTTTTTAAATTTATCTTATCTTCCCCCTTTCCGTGTTCTTGCTTCGGTATTCGTTTGCCGATGTATTGTGGGAAATTTTGGAAATACATTAATAATTCAAATATATATCGCAGAGATCTCACACTACTATTGTCAATACATGTGAGTTCGCTGAATTAGCGCCTTTCCATTTCCGGTATAAGTTTTCACGTTTTACGTCATATGAACTTTCCTAATGGTCGAATAATTTTTGTCTTGACTTGTCTACATAGAAATGAAGAAACTAGCATATTTTATGTATCGCTGTATTCATATTAAATTTTGATTTCGAATTACAGAAAATACAAAACTTATAATATAGGTTAAGCTTTGTTCGAAGGTCAAAGTTTACTTGCTTTTGATTTAAGTCACATATCCCGCTAGCTTGAATAATTCCAGATATCATTGATTGATACTTACAGGCCTACTAATGAGTGTAGTGAGTCGAATATTCCGAGACCAAGACTACCTATGCTATTTGATTTCAAATATCTACAAAGATAATAATCATAATAAAAATGACGTACATTATTTAATGGCCACATCGTGTTTGTTGAGGATCTATGTGCATTTCATCCATTTTGTTTTGGTGATCCACATAAAAAATAAATAAATAAATAGATAAGAAATAAAAATAAAAGTTGAAATGACAGTCTTGTTTTATATTCAAATGCAGATGCTAGAATAAATGACATGATATGTGAGGACTGTATCAGAATGACAGTTCTATGGGTCGGGGGTATTCTACTTTATAGGTGTAGGAAGAAGATATTTAGGAAATTAACCACATTTGGCCACTGCATTAAATTTTCATTTTAAAATAAGCTTCACTAACTGAAGAAAAAAAACATTTAAAAAGAATGAAAGCTTGTTAAAAACCCATAAGAATATTTGGTGGGAATTGAAGCTAATTGTTCTTCAGCTTATGATGCAGCAAAATTGAGTTACACGAGCAGAAACTTATCGATGGAACCATGAACGAAAACAATGGAACGTACTCCTCTTTGTTTCATTTTGTCAGAAATTTCTCTTTTTTTACATTTTGACTTCCAAACGCATTGCTATTTCAAAAAGAGTGAAAATATAATTTTTCAGTTACTCGTCAGAATACTCCATTTAAAATTCATATGATGAGAGCACGTATTGATAGTATATTTGAGAAATTATGGATCAATAGCTGATATTAAACAAGTATAGTTTCCATATTTTTATATTAACAAGGCTTGATTGTTCGAATACAGAAAGCAATAAAAGAGGTTAGGCCAATGGGTGTTTCCAAATTGCCAAACTCAATCTTGCTGTTAAGCTTCCCTTGTGTCACTGTTAATGTCTCGCGGTGATAAACAGACAAATACTCTTTAATTTGAATATACGTTCAAGTTTGTTCCAGACTCATGTTGTGTGTAATTAACAAAATGAAGAAACCGGCATAGAATTCAACCAATTAACTAGCAATTCACAACGCTCTAAAAAAGGATGACCGATTTTAAACTAAAATAAAAATATAACAACATTATTGTTTAAAGTCAAATTCATTCAGCTGCCGTCTACTCATGTTTATGTATAAGGTCAAAACCATGCTCATGTACACCGAGATCAAATGTAAAAAAAATACAAAAATACCAAACTTGAGAGAATCAATTTAACTAAAAAGTCCATTGTCGTACCAACGAACAATCAAATTTTTTTCTCAAGACAATAGTCAATCGCTCTACCTACTAAGTGGATGGAGAACTCCAACCCCACAGAGATTTTTGTCACACCAAAAAATGAACACATGATCTGTAAGTACTTTTGCTAGACGAAAAAACATTATGCTGAAGAATGATAATGCATGATTGCTGAACAGGAGATTTATCAGTTGTTGTTAGAATGAAATACTTACAAAAAATGGAGGTCTGTAAAGGCATCGAATGCACCAACTGTCAGGTCTGTTATTTGATTATGTTCACAGTTGCTGTAAAAGAAAAAAAAGACATTAAAATATGAAGGTTTTAAGACTACAACATATGAAAATTAAAATGTTTGATGTTCTTTGATGGGATTAACAGAGATCGAAACATTTTACCGATCCGTCTTCTCATGATGATGGCCATAAAACCTTTACTTTAAATCATTTAAAGATCGTCGGAAAGTGGTCTTAAGTAGGTAGTGATGAATCAAAATCGCCGTAGAGTGCTCTTAAGTAGTTGCTGAAATCAAATGTGCGGTTAGGAATGTTTAAGAATCATCATTTTCTAGTATGTTAATATACCTCGATGTAATATGGCTTAATGTGTCAGTGATGGATATCTTCGAAAGCATTTCCTTTAGGGCCCTATGTTCCCTTCTTGTGCCCATCTTGGATGAGGCACTGACACCATAAACACATTTTGTAAAAGTGACCACCAAAGAACTATGCTGTATAAGTTTGGTTCTAATTGGGTATGTAGCATTCGAGGAGAAGATTATTCCCATTAGGTTCAATGTTAAACTATGGTCTCCGCTGGTTGCCATCTTCGATCAGATACAGACTTGCCAGACATATTAATAAAGGGGACCAACCAAGGACAGTTGTGCCCAAGTATGGTTCAAATTGGTCAGGTAGTTCTATAGGAGAAGATCTTTAAATGTGTTTTCCCAAAGGGTCCAACTATTTTGTCCGCTGGCGGCCATCTTTCAAAGGGGACCAACTAAGGACAGTTGTGACCAAGTATGGTTCCAATTAGCTAAGTAGTCTCAGAGAGGATCTTTGAATATGTTTTCGCATAGGGTCCAATGTTTATCTAAGGTCGCCGTTAGCCACCATGCTTGATGGGATCCACAACAACTTACATGACGATAAAATGTAGTGCTTGACATGCTGAACATTTTTGCTTGAAATCTTAACCTCTATCTCAAATCTTTTACGAAATACAAGTCAAAATTTATTAAGTTACAAAAATTTGACCAAAAAAGGGAAATAACTCCTCTATAAGTATTCAGATTTTCCTCAAAATTTTTAGGTGGGTAGATCTTAATATATATAGCATTTTTGCAATTAAGGTTGACCACTATCTACTACATTTTTTTTATAAAAATAAAAAAGAATATGCACTTTTTAAAAAAAAAATTACAGGAAAGGGCAATAACTCCAAGACGGGATTTTGGATTTTCTTCAAAACTACATGGCAGGAAAATCTTGTCAATACATGCTAATCATCTTTTTACCTCGTGATATCTGTTATTGTGTCTGAGTTATTTGCCAAAAATGGCAATTTACCTTTATGTTATCTTTTTCGAATCAACAGCCATGGAATAAGGAGTTCTTGGACACAATTTTGAATCTAGTTACCCTGATAATGATTAAGACCAAATTAAGCTTTGTGGTTTCAGAGGAGAATTTTGAAAAAGTTTACGTCGGTTGCCGGGAGACGGACGGACACCGACGGACTCAAAGTGATGGCAATAGCTCACATGGTCTTTCAGGGCAGGTGAGCTAAAAATAGGACTTTTTGCTAATAAAACCAAGATTATTTTCATTATATTGAGTATCTTGTGGATACCAAAAAGAAAAAAAAACAACGAAAGAATAAATGCACTTGAGATAAAGTCTACACAAACATACGGGAAACGGCAATAACTCCAAGACGGGATTTTGGATTTTCTTTAAAACTACATGGCAGGAAAATCTTGTCAATACATGCTAATCATCTTTTTACCTCGTGATATCTGTAATGGTGTCTGAGTTATTTGCCAAAAATGGCAATTTACCTTTATGTTATCTTTTTCGAATCAACAGCCATGTAATAAGGACTTCTTGGACACAATTTTGAATCTAGTTACCCTGATAATGATTAAGACCAAATTAAGCTTTGTGGTTTCAGAGGAGAATTTTGAAAAAGTTTACGTCGGTTGCNCCAAGTGATGGCAATAGCTCACATGGTCTTTCAGGGCAGGTGAGCTAAAAATAGGACTTTTTGCTAATAAAACCAAGATTATTTTCATTATATTGAGTATCTTGTCGATACCAAAAAGAAAAAAAAAACAACGAAAGAATAAATGCACTTGAGATAAAGTCTACACAAACATGGTTAAACCAAGCACTGGAACAACGGTTTTATTGTTGTTCAAAATACACGTTACGCGATATATGTGTCGAATTTGAAAAAAAAATGAAATAGACAATAAAAAAATTTAACTAATGCATTTGTACGAAACAGATTGTTTAAGGCAAACAATACACGATTCCTCAAACAATCATCAATATAATAGACAATAAAGGGACATGCCGTAAATTCACATGAGTCAGAGTCTCTACAATTACATTTTCAACACCAGGCAATGGAACAACGCTTTTATTGTTCTTTTTCATCTTAAATTCACCATACCACTAAATTGTACAATTGATTTATCGAAATATTACAAAAAGGGTATAGCACGTTGTATCTTTAAATTGATAAACATGGAAGGTATTATTCATATTAGGACAATTGAAACAAGTTAGACTTCGAAGTAGGGAGTCTTCATCATCTTATACAAGAGATATATCTCATGCGCTTTGTTGAAACTGTGAATCTATTGTTTCAAAGATTATATATTTCCTAGTAATTTTCAGATGTTGGTGCTATTATCAATTAGAATTTTTTTCGGCCAGCATTTCTCATAGAGTGTTGCAATTTTAACCATGTTTCTATCATATGAATAAAAAATAAAGTTTTGGTATGCTTAAATGTTATTGTCAAACGCATATTAATAAATAATAATAGAAAACGCCAAATTTCACACTTGTAGTGTGACGGTCGTCAGAAATGAAGAAGAGATCAATGAATGTAACATCCCATGTTACAATCAATGTTATACCAGGAAATTGATATCCTACGTTTCCGTGTCCTCTTTGTTTTCGTTGTACTTTTTATAGTATCTTCCGCGTATATTTTGTAACATACAGGTACGTTGTTATATACAGGTATGTAACATACAGGTATATTGTAACATACAGGTACATTGTAAAATACAGGTACATTGTAACACAGGTCCGTTGTAACATACAGGTACATTGTAGCATACAGGTGTAGTGTAACATACAGGTACATTGTAACATACAGGCACGTTGTATTAAAAGGGAACGTTGTAACATATGGGAACATTGTAACATACAAGAATGATGTAACACATGTGCGTTGTAACATACAGACACGTTGTAACACACACGTACGTAGTAACACACAGGTACATAGTAACATACGGGTGCGTTGTAACATACAGGTGCTATGTAACATACAGGAACATTGCAACACAGGAATGTTGTTACATACACGTTCGTTGTAGATGCAAGAATGTTGTAACATAAAGGTACATGTACGTTGTACATACACATATATTGTTGTATACATTTACGAAAAACCATAAAGTTGACCAAATTTTAGCACTTTTAGAACTAAGAGTAAATGTTTCCTATAATTCTTCACCTTCCAAGGAAACAAATGCCTTAACTTGTTTATGACAAGGCTGTCACAAAAACAGTAGAATATAGAAGCCTCCCAAAAAACCAGAAACGACAGTATGATCACGTGCTGGAGAAAAACACAAATGCTTTGCTTTGAAATATTAACAGTCTATCTGTTTGTGAATGACTAATCAGGATCTAATTCTTTAAAGTTCAGTTATGAGCTCTGAATATGCAAAACTAGATAAATTTTGTTTTTCCGGTAAGAATTAGTGTGGCGATTCGTCATACCTGAGTAACAGAATGGTGTGTATTTTAGCAAATTAATTTAACATGTTTATTGGAGCTTTAATTTTTTTCTAAAATATATAAAATTATATGCACTTATGCACTTACAGAATAAGACAGCTATCCGGGTAGGAAATCTTCGGGATTTCTTTTAGGGCACGAAATGTGCAGTTTACATAACTTCCCCAATGAAATGGTGTAATTTCACAGTTTGTAGCAGTTCCAAAATTGACAAGTGATGACCAGTATCCAATAGCAAGCACGATTAAAACTACATCCAATCCTTTTAGTTGTGCAACAGTCATTTCCTATGATTTTTCTGTTGAAATCACTGAAACAGACAAAATATTTGAATCATAAATGCACTTGTAAATTTATTCTTGTCCATTAGATTTTATAGTTATAAATTTACATTGATTAAATGAGTTTCACTCAATTTAGAAACCAGCATATCTGCCTAATGTCCTTGGAATGATCAAATGAGTTATATGTGGCAAAAGCCCAACGACAGAATTTTGGATTGATATTGTTTAAAGTGTATCTACCAATTTTTTTTTCAGCTAGATGGAAAGGAGAACAAGCTTGTCAATAGAAATAAAATTGGCGGTATGGAAAAGTCCATAGAATGAAATAGTCTGACCCACTTGAAAAGCAGTTGAAAGGTAAAAGGGAGGAAATTTATCCTTGTTGTCGATCAACTCAAAAAGAGCTTGCTAAAAGGATTCTTTAACGTGCATGAAGCGTGGCATTTTTTCTAACACGTTGACATAAGTTAACATCCCATCCGAAATGTTGTGTATTTATTCGTTCCGGTGCAAAGGCAGTACCTATGTGCAGTCTTTTGAAAAAAGAATTATTTAATCTTTGAAAGTTAAACTAAAGAAACGAAAGTATTACTAGTACGTCAAGTTAATAAAGAATCAGAAGAGTAAAGGTCTTTTATCGTACAGTTCCTGGATCAGTCAACATTCCATTTTGACTGATCGTTGACTGGTGAATGATCACTGAATCATGACTTTTCACGGCTGACGGATAGTAAAATTAACTGATGACTGATGAATGATACGACTCTTTACTCTTGAATTATGACGGATGACGAATAGAAAGAAAATTAATTATTTATGCACGGATAATCGATGACGGATGACTAGTGACGTATTTCTATTGACTGATACAGGTAAATTAAAAAAATTATCCGCAAAACGAATCTCACAGAGCGTTCATTTAAAGTTCATAATTAATAGATCGAAAGTCATTATCAATACATAAATCTGACAGTTCTAAGTTTTTCAAAAGACATGCCGATTAATATTGTAGTTTAGTGTTTGTGTTGACATTTTAGAATGAAAATTCTACTTACCTTTTCCGAAAAATCCATAAAAAATTACATCACAATGGTTCAAATCAATTGTTTTTCAAACAGACCAATGTGAAAATATTTGGGACACACCAGCACCAGATGATATTTACAGTGATTATGGTGATATTTCACACTCAATACTCCACTTATTAGATATTATTTTACCATAAATTCATAAAAAGTTAATATCGCAAAGAGTTATACTTACAATATGGATGTTATTGGAATAAACCAATGCTGGGACTTATATATCATATTAGACCCAGACCAATGTCATATGATTTTTTTCAGAGATTGTTTTGATATTTTATACTCAAATATCTATTAATTTAATATTATTTTGGCAAAAATTTTATAAAAAGTTTGTGTCGCAAACATTCAAATTATTTTGAAACACTTCAAATATGGAAATTATTGTAATAAATCACTTCCAGGTGGTATGTTTTGAGATTGTATTCTCATTTCACATACAAAATTCTATTAAACAGATATTATTTTACCAATAATTGACTAAAAGATAATATTGCAAACATTCAAATCATTTTGAAACACTTCAAATATGGAAATTATTTGAATAAATCAATTCTAGATAGTATTTTTGGAGATTGTATTCTCATTTCACATTCAAAATTATATTCAACATATATTATTTTGCCAAAAATTGACTAAAAGCTGGGACTAATATTAGACCCAGCTAAAAGTTAATATCGCAAACATTCAAATCATTTCGAAACACTTCAAATATGGAAATTATTCGAATGAATCACTTCTAGACGATATTTTTGGAGATTGTATTCACATTTCACATTCAAAATTCTATGAAGCATATATTATTTCATCAGATATTGACTACAAGTTAATATGGCAAATATTCAAATCATTTTGAAACACTTCAAATATGGAAACTATTGGAATAAATCACTTCTAGATGGTATTTTTGGAGATTGTATTCTAATTTCACATTCAAATTTCTATTAATCATATATTATTTTACTAAAAATTGACTAAAAGTTTATTCAAACATTCAAATCATTTTGAAACACTTCAAATATGGAAATTATTCGAATGAATCATTTCTGTATCGAATTTTTGGAGATTGTATTCTCATTTCACATTCAAAATGCTATTGAGCAGCTATTCTTTTGCCAAAAATTGACGAAAAGTTAATATCGCAAACATTCAAATCATTTCAAAACACTTCAAATATAGAAATTTTTCTAATGAATCACTTCCAGATGGTATTTTTGGAGATTGTATTCACATTTCACATTCAAACTTATATTAAGCAGTTATCATTTTACCAAATATTGACTAAAAACTAATATGGCAAACATTTAAATCATTTCAGAACTCTTCAAATATGGAAATTATTGGAATAAATCAATTCTAGATGGTATTTTAAGACATTGTATCCACATTTAACATTCAAAATTCGTTTAATAAGATATAATGTTACCAAGAATTGACTAAAATTTTATATCGCAAACATTCAAATCATTTCGAAACACTGCAAAGATAGAAATTTTTGGAATAAATCACTTTTAGATGGTATTTTTGGAGATTTTATTCACATTTCACATTCAAATTTCTATTAATAAGATATACATGTAATTTTACCAAAAATTGACAAAAATTTATATTGTAAACATTCAAATGAGTTCAAAACACTTCAAATATGGAAATTATCGAAATAAATCACTCCTACATGGTATTTTTGGAGATTGTATTCACATTCACATTCAAAATTCTATTAATAAGATATAATTTTACCAAAAATTGACTAAAAGTTTATATCGCAAGCATTCAAATCATTTCGAAACACTTCAAATATGAAAATTATTGAAATAAATCACTTCTAGATGGTATTTTTGGAGATAATATTCACATTTCACATTTAAAATTCTATTTATAAGATATCATTTTGCCAAAAATTGATCAAAGGTTAATATCCCAAACATTCAAATCATTTCAAAACTCTTAAAATATGGAAATTATTCGAATGAATCAATTCTAGATGTTTTTTTTTGGAGATTGTATGCACATTTCACATTCAAAATTCTACTAAGCAGATATTATTTTACCAAATATTGACTAAAAGTTAATTTCGCAAACATTCAAATCATTTTGAAACACTTCAAATATGGAAATTATTTGAATAAAAAACTTCTAAATGGTGTGTTTGGAGATTGTATTCACATTTCACATTAAAAATGCTATATTATTCTGCCAAAAATTGACTAAAACAGTGTAAAAGTTAATATCACAAACATTCAGATCATATCGAAACACTTCAAACATGGAAATTATTGGAATAAATCACTTCTAGATGTTTTTTTTTAGATTGTATTCACAATTCACATTCTAAATTCTTTTAATAAGATATAATTTTACAAAAATTGACTAAAAGTTTATATCACAAGCATTCAAATCTTCGAAACACTTCAAATATGGTAGTTATTGGAATAAATCACTTCTAGGTGGTATTTTTTGGAGATTATATTCACATTTCATATTCAAAATTCTATTCTACAGATATCATTTTGCCAAAAATTGACTAAAAGTTTATATCGCAAACATTCAAATCACTTTGAAACACTTCAAATATGTAAATTTTTGGAATAAATCACTTCTAGATGGTATTTTTGAAGATTGTATTCTGATTTCACATTCAAATTTCTATTAATCAGATATTATTTTACCAAAAATTGACTAAAAGTTTATATCGCAAACATTCAAATCATTTTGAATCACTTCAAATATGGAAATTATTGAAATGAATCACTTCAAGATGGTATTTTTGGAGATTGTATTCACATTTCACATTTAAAATTCTATTTATAAGATATAATTTTACCAAAAATTGACCAAAAGTCAATATCACAAACATTCAAATCGATTCGAAACTTGGAAATTATTCGAATGAATCACTTCTAGATGGTATTTTTGGAGATTGTATTCACATTGCTAAAAAATTCTATTAAGCAGACATTATTTTACCAAATATTGACTAAAAGTTAATATCGCAAACATTCAAATTATTTCGAAACACTTCAAACATGGAAATAATTGGAATAAATCACTCTAAGATGTTTTTTTGGAGATTATATTCACATTTCACATTCAAAATTCTTTTAATAAGATATAATTTTACACCAAATTGACTAAAATTTTATATCGCAAGCATTCAAATCATTTGGAAACACTTCAAATATAGAATTTATTGGAATGAATCATTACTAGATGGTATTTTCAGATATTTTGTTGACATTTCATATTCAAGAGTTTGACTACAAGTAAGAAGTTTATATCACAAGCAAGCGAAGTTTTTCGAAAGACTTCAAATTCGGAGCATTTATAGATGATATTTTCAGAGATTGTGTAGATATAAATCCTGACACAAGTAATTTACAATAAGTATTCAACGAATGCATGTACCAGAATTTTGGCGATTGTTCAATTCTTTTTGAAACACTTCCTGTAAGGGAATCATTAAAATAAGAAATTGATATACATTTATCTTTAATAGTTATTAATAATATTTCAAAATATCTATTTTATTTCCTGTTGTAAATAAATAACAAAATACCGAAGTATCATTAAATATATTCGTAAGATTTTTTTTACGGATTTTAACATTTATTTCAAATAAAATTTAAACTATGATTTAGAAAAATAATTAATTCTTTATTCTAGAATTTTCCTTTTCTCTCGATATTCGCACAGCGATGTATTGTCATACAGAAGTACTAGACTCATTAAGTATTCCGATATTTTAATTGACCTGAATTGAAATAAAAAATGACGTGTGACGGATGACTAATGCAGTCTGATTGGCTGAATGGTGAACATTGACGGATGACGGGTGACGAGTACTAACAAGCTCTTACTTAGGAACAGTGAATCCGGACGGATGAAGGATGACTAATGAATGATCTAACGGATGCCTTTTGAATCTTGAATGATCTGACTTGACTTTTAACTGATCGGTGACAGATCGATGACTCGTAACGGATCGCAAAAACGGGAATGTTGACTGGTCCAGGGACTGTACCATCGCAGTTTTTTAAAAAATCTGTAAACCGATCAGTCATGTTTAAAAGGCTGAAACCTGTCCAAAACTAATTAACAAGTTTAGACACAGATATGTCTCACCAGAATATAAACATCATCGTCCACACATGATGTACCTTGTACAGAGGGTCGAGAAAATTAATGCCTGACTCAACTTTAGAGTATATGGCAAATTTACAAAAAAATAAATAAGTAAATGAACTTGCCAAGTGCTAGACTGACATCATCCAATAAGAACTAACAATTGTCTATGTTTAAGTATTGTTGCTTCAAGTTTTTAAGAATGAACGTGAACGTAAAATTAAACAATTTCACTGAACCATGAAATTAAGGTCAAGGTAGCTTGACAGGTGTCAGACTGACATGTACCCACTAAGCACTAAGATGTAAAAAAAATCTAAAATGGAGACCATAGTTGTTACAATTGCAGAGAAATTGACATAAATGAAAATAATAAAGTCACTGGACCATAAAAAAGGCCAAGGTTAATTGACAGGTATCAGACTGCTATTTATCCATTAATATGTAACCATAAACCTAATATGGAGAGTTTAGGTTATTTATTGCTGAGATATTAACATCAAAGTAAGAAATTAACAAAGTCACTGGACCGTGAAATTAAGGTCAAGGTTACATTACAGGTGTCAGACAGGCATTTATTCTTTAATATGTGACATTAAACCTAATATCGAGAGTCTAGGTTCTTCATTGCTGGACAATTGACATCAGTGTAAAAATGAACAAAGTCACTGGACCATGAAATAAAGGTCAAGGTTACTTGACATGTGTCAGACAGGCATTTATTCTTTAATATGTAACAATAAACCTAATATGGAGAGTCTAGGTTCTTTAATTGCTGAGAAATGGACATCAATGTAAAAAATCAACAAAGTCAATGGACCGTGAAATTAAGGTCAATGTCACTTGACATGTATCAGACAGGCAGTTATTCTTTTATATGTAACAATAAACCTAATATGGAGAGTCTAGGTTCTTTAATTGCTGAGAAATGGTCATCAATGTATATAATTAGCAAAATCACTGGTCCATGAAAGTAAGGTCGAGGTTACTTGACAGGTGTCAGACAGGCATTCATCCTTCAATGTGTAACAATAAACATAATATGGAGAGTCTAGGTTATTTAATCGCTGAGAAATGGACATCAATGTAAAAAAAATAACAAAGTCACTGGACCATGAAATTAAGGTCACACAGCTGTCAGACTGGCATATACCCATTTACATGTTACAATTGAACTAACATGGAGAGTCTAGGTTCTCTAATGGCTGAGAAATGGACATGAATGCAAAAAAAGAACAAAGTCACTGAACCATAAAATTGAGGTCAAGTTTACACGACAGGTGTCAGACTGAAAATTTCACCGAATATGGTATCTCTTTACAATGGCTCAGAAATTGACCTGTATGTAAAACTATGTCTCAATATTTCCAAAGTCACTGAACCGTGCAAATGAGGTCAATGTCACTTGACAAGTGGCAGACTGGTATGTACCAACTAAGATGCATCAATACACTAAATACAATATATATATGCATCACAAATACGGAGAAAAGAACTTGAATTTGAAACTATGTCGTAATTTTCATGGGGTCATTGAACCATGAAGACAAGGTCAATGTAATCTGAAACATATGATGCAGGAAAGCTCATAACCAAAATTATATGTAGACCAAAGATGATCTGTGTATGCATTACAGTTAAAAAGTTATTAAGGTTTTATCAAAAGTCTACAACGACGCCTTAGCCACCACCAGAAAGCAATACCTATGTCTCGCTTTCAGCGACTTTCGTCGCTGGCGAGACAAACATTATGAACTATAAGATTAATCCTAATAATTAGGTATTAATAAATGAGCAATTAACGTTGAACCCTACATTTTTCATTTTCCTTTACAAATAATGTATTGTTCTTGAAAGGGTCAAGGAATATACAACCTGCTACATTAAAGTAAAATAAGTTTTAACCATTTGTGACATATTAGTAAAATTGATATTCAGTATGAATACAAAAGTAATAATTGTTATATTACTTTTGAGATGTTGCATACAGATTGAGCATTGCAGACTTAGAAATGAGTTAAAGGGTTATGTGAGTCACCAAAATGACATCAGATAAAGGGGAGGTTTGGGTACCCATAAACTTGTTAAACCCTACCGCTGGCTTTTACTAGTGCCGGTACCAAGTGTGGCTGTCCCGAGTTCCTATCGTTGTCTACGTTTGTCTTTTGTCTTATACGTGTTTTTCTTGTGTAGTTCCCTTGCAAATTGCTGTATGTAATTATAATTTTCAGCCATTGTAGGTGTTTCCTGTTATCCATTTTTTTTTACATCAATGTAAATTGAAGATATTGATAAAATTGATTTGAAAAATATGTCATTCGTAATTAATAATTTTGCAGTAAGTTTGGTATTCAGATATTTTTATTTTTATATTATCTTGCACACTTCAGTCAGATGGTTATTTTCTCCCTCTCTCTGAATTTTCCATCATTTGATATACAGTCGAACTTTGATGGGTCGAACACCTAAAGTGAAAGATGATAATAATTTGAGCTACAGGTGTGTTCGAAGTTAAGCTTGAACTATGTTTAAATTTAAACAAAGGGGCCATAATAAAGGTTCGATATATCCATGATGTCCCAGCTGTTGGAAGTTCGAGATATGGAAGTTCAACTGTAATAAGCCTTTTTTATGATTGCTTAGGATTATTGTCACAAACACCATTGTTGCTAGGAAGTTTGTCCCAATTTTATTGAGCATGTTGGTATGTACATTTCTCTTACTTCAGGTTTCTTTGCGTCTTAAATAAACGGATCTTTGGCCATAAGTACTAACGTGTTGGATTCAAGGAAGATCATGATGTGGCAATCCTTTTCTCTGTGTTTATGTACTGATTCGTTCAGTTATCTATTGAGATCAAGAATCTGGTTTGCCTATTTTTTTATATTTCCGTTACTAGAAAATAACTGCTTTTTGCTTTGGCAACCCTTTTGTCGCCTCTTCTCTTCGTTTCGTATTCCATTCTATATTCCATTTGATGGTTTTGTCAAATTTTCTGCACGTGGTCGTTATAGCAAAGACGAACCTTCAGAATCGGATAGATCTTCGGCTGGAGTTAATCTTATATTTGGAGAAATTTCATACTTCGTCATTGGATGCTTATTATCTACCTCTTTTGTAAAAGTTCTGTTTCTTAACCATCTTCTCTATAGTGCCTTTTCGGTACAGGTGATTTAAAACTTTTCCGTCATTCCTTTTCTAATTGATAGTAGTATTCTGTATTTTATCGCCAAAGCCAGAAATCACATCACATGCAGGACAGCCTAGACCTTGATGCTCCCGGGGGGAGGGGTGGGGGGCATTAGAATTTTGACGAATCGAGAGGGTNGGGGGGGGGGGGGGGGGGGTGGGGGGCATTAGAATTTTGACGAATCGAGAGGGTTTTTTTTATATATGTGTTTCAAACATCATTAAACTTGTAATACGATACGGGCATTTTAATAAACTTATAGTTATTACATACTAAGCGAAGATATGTTCTGTTTTGCATATGTAATATAGCCGGAACTTAACAGTCCATATCATATTCCCAGTTTGATATTGCCATATCAGACCGCCTCGTTCTGGATTATCCATATCTGCCCGGTGATATGGCTATTGCAGCCCGGGTGTGATGACAACT